>MQRK01238096.1:27585-43401 GCA_001938485.1 Girardia tigrina | reverse complement strand
ATATATATATATATATATATATATATATATATATATATATATTAAAAATTTTATAATTAATGAATCTCTATTAAATAATAAATTTAAATATTGCTAAATATTTTTGTATTTTAAATTTGTGCATTGTATTTCAAAAATAAAAATAATATTTTTGTATTTCAAATTTCTGAATTGTATTTTAAATTTGTAAATTATTTTTGCAATTTTTATTAAAAACAAATAAAAGGTTTTTATTAAAAAACATTATTTATAATCGAATGATTTTAAATCAAAGAAAGATATTTAGGAATTGAATTTTTAAAATATTTTTAAAGATCTAAATTTATGCAAAATTGAATAAAATAACATATTTATATGTTTATCGATATTATTATTTATATTTAGAATTTTGAGATCTGGATTATGAAATTGAAATATTGTTCCTCATAAATTTGTTTCAATAATGAAAATTGTAGTAGAAATAAAGTTTACAAAATTATGACTTCCAATTTTAATCACGAAACTAATAAGCGTGATACTTTTATATCGGTTATTAATTACCACAGGGACGGCTCAGGTCGAGTCACTACCTCGATTATTAAGATACAATCAGATCTAATGTGATATTGATTGCTTGATTGCTTTTATGCATCATAATACCACAAAATTAAATATAAATTGTCCCCGATCGCGTTCTTCTCTAGGAGAAACTTCGACAGACCGAGGAGAAGTGCTTAACAGTCGACCGTGAACTACTTGCAATATATTTTACTATCAACAAATTTAAACACTATCTGAGAGAGTCCCAGGTCCGATTACGAACTGATCTCAAACCTTAACTCGAAATTCAGTCGAAAAAATAAATTTCCAACTCGCAATGACAGTATATCAAGTTTTTAAACCATTTTTTTCAAACTAGGGTTCGCTAAGGAGACCATAAACGTGGTAACTTATCTCTTACCTAGGGCCAAGGATCTTATGTTACTCTCATCCTCGTGGTGGATCTTGGTAACTAATTGATGTAAATCGGTTAGGCTAATGAGTAACCTGCTAAATAGGGCATGTAACCCTATGCGTAGTATATTTACTGCTTGTACTTTCCTAACTAGGAGTCTGGCAGGACTCACAGTCAATAAGCTCCTGAGGTGTGAACCACTCGAGAAGGGTTCCAGTGTCAGACTGAAGCTTAGAAATTGGAACGACGGAAGATTACCGGATGAAAAACTCGTTAATCTTATTGTGATTCTGGAAAAATACCCCTGGATATGTATATTTTGACGTAAACCCACTATGGCGGAAATGATGTGCAGGAAATGGGAAATTTGATGATTCTGCAAAGCGAGAACACTTTAGGGGACAGGAAAATACGAGGTGTCGAATAAATTATTAGAAAGTTGGATAGTCGTAACATCGAGACAATGACGAAAAGTGATCGTAACTTGTGTGTCGGATTCCAGAAATACATACAATAATCATCACTGTCTATGGTTATAGGGACTGTGGATACTCTCCAGAGGAGAAATCCCTGGATATGTATATTTTGACGGAAACCCACTATGGCGGAAATGATGTGCAGGAAATTGGAAATTTGATGATTCTGCAAAGCGAGAACACTTTAGGGGACAGGAAAATACGAGGTGTCGAATAAATTATTAGAAAGTTGGATAGTCGTAACATCGAGACAATAACGAAAAGTGATCGTAACTTGTGTGTCGGATTCCAGAAATACATACAATAATCATCACTGTCTATGGTTATAGGGACTGTGGATACTCTCCAGAGGAGAAATCCTCATTTTACTCGAATTTCAGACGCCTAATAGCGGACGAGAAAGGTGTGGCTAAATCTACTCACCATGAACTCTTTATTGGGGTTGATTTTAATTGTCGTGTTATTCGCACAGATATGAACGCGACACAAATTAGCCCCTACTATGTGGGAGACAATTTAAGGGAAACGGATCAATAAGTATAGATATGGCTGTTTTTTGCGGTTTAAGGATAGAGAACACGTTCCATAATCATCGCAGGGATCAGAGAACAATCTGACTACCTCCGAGCACGAAAAAAAAGAGATGCTTGATTTGCTTTTTACTGACCAGCATCGATCGAGACTGATATCCGACATCAAGAGTTATTCTAAATTTGACTGCAAATCTGACAATGACCTGTCAGTGCTAATTGCAAGGCTCAGAAAGAGAAATAGGTACAGAAAGAAAACTTACAAGTAACGGATAGGAGAGAAGATAACTGAAAGTATCTTTTTAGCGTTGCATAACGCTAAAATTGAAGAATCACTAAAAGCTACAAGCCGAAATATGGAACCTTGCTAGACTAGTTTTACAGAAGGTATTATTGCATTATTGGGGTGGATCCGCTCACTGGTAATGGAAATCAAACCTTTTTATACTATATTTGAAAACCGCATGCATGCAGTTGCACGATTCAAGAGAGGTTTGAGAGTTTTGGATGGTTCGATTTATAGGGAAATCGGATTACTCAATTGCCTCGGATTCGATATGAATCTGGTGCCGAATATTTTGTCTGCCTTGATCATATGAATTGAAGCAAGGTTAGTAGTCAAAATATGTTAAAGGTTATCGAGGATTTTGAACTACAAGCTAAATCACCTGATACATTGGTAAGAGTTGAGTTTAAGGATTGTGAATATTTGAAGAAGGGGAAGTGATTAAGTGGAGACGAGATAATATAATTCAAGAAGTGAATCGTGAGATGATGAATTAAAAAAATTAATATTCAATAATAATAAACATATCGCATATTACTTCGATTTAACACCGCGGCGTTTATTTCAAATGCTGATTCGAAGGTGCGGCATTAAATCGAAATAATACGGTATACACATTTTCCCTTCACAAATATAATTTTCAAGATTTTTTAGTTTAAAGACAAGTGAACGGTTTTTTTAAAGAAAAAAAAATCATAAAAAGACGGCGTTTTATATAAAATATCGCATAAGGATGTGGCGTTAAATCGAGGGTGGCGTTTATAAGAGGGCGTTATTAAATCGATACGGTAATACGGTATTTGAAAACTACAATTTTTTTGAATATTTAAACAAGCACTTTTTATTCAAATTCAATATTTATTTAAATATTTCATTTAATATCACATGAGTGAAAGGTGTTTTCTTGATGCAGCCAAGTAAATGGGTATTTTCTAACGCTAGGTAGTTTCAACCCGCGCATAGACTTCTGAAACGCAAATTGTAAAAAAAAATTAAGTTTCCGAAATTAAGTTTCGATTTGATGTCGATTAGATCGAAAAGATTCGTCGAGCACCCGATTGGTTTGAGGATTACGAAATGTTTGAGGATTACTTCACGGGGGCATGTATGGGTGAAAATTGTTTTTTTGACTATAGAAAAGTCCGTTTGTTGTGTTCGTTGTCACTCTCCAACAAAATAAAAATTTTAAAATGCCAAATTGGCTTGCTTTTTAAAAATCGTTTTTTGACTCGAATTAAATCAAATTCTAAAATGGTCATTACAAATGACAATTCCAATGGGCGAAAATCATTCACGAATCCCAGCAAATTGACAAGCTCCATAGGATTTCCATCAATCCTTTTCAAAAACAAAACTACGAAAAATTTCTCGTTCACTGTCGCCACTCATCATTGACCGTTTCTTCACGAAAAAATCAAACGACAAGCGTGCCAAATAATCGACAGTCTAAAACAAAAACTGTCCGATGAAGAAACCGCATCGAAATGACGCAAAATGCGCTCCAAATCATCGAATTTCACGAAGAAAGCCGATGGACAACCACGTGATCGTATTCATATAATTCTTCGATTTTTTCGTCTACTGTCCATTGCTCGAATGAAGCGATCGTGAATTCGAATTGTTTGAAGAAATCACTATTGTCATCGCCGAAAATCTGCATGAAGTCGTCAGAAGTGATCGAAAAAAAATCGATATTGCGTGATGTTGAAATTTAGTCCGCACTGATAGAGAGTGCCGCGGGCACTCCACAAGCAGAACGGTCAACCCGACGACCAGTCAAACCGACTTTAAATCGGTTTGTTACTACCACGGGACGGCTAAGATCGAGCCATTACACCTATCTAGATTTATAATTAATACCATTGTTTTACTGAGTGTGAAGTGTGCGCGATTTGAATATCGTGAAGTGTTGTCGAAATTGATCTAAATACAGATTTATTGGTTTTCTGCTGTCGTACATTCATTAGAAGTGTTACAAATTGAATCTAACAAATTATTAAAAACAATCTCATTTTACTTATGTTACGAAAATTATAAAATTTTAGGTATATTGAAACTTATTTTCAGTTATATTTGTTTGAACATTGTCATAAATGCTATTCTGAATTCAGAGATTTAATGAAAAGCAAACTGATATTTTAAGAGTTACATATGACACTGAAAAAGTAACCTAATATTTTAAAATAAAACGAATAACACCTTTATGTAAAATAAATTTAAAATGAATCTATCGGCTCCAATTATGTATTGACATGGTAACTGTTGTCTGAAATTTATGCATACAAAAATCATTTATTACCCGTGACTTATGTATTATCTTAAATGTCTCTTTTTAAAAAAAATACAAATTTAATTTTTAGAGAAAAAATTGCATGTTGGTTTTACTAAAATTATTTTCACATAAATTTAATAAAATCCTTTATTTTAATTTTGTTAATTTTAAAATTATTTAAAATAAATTTCCTCTCAGTTTCTCATTTGTTTTAATATATTTTAATAACTTAACAATTCAAAAAATATTCTCCAATTGAATTTTTATTAATTTAATTCAATAATATTCCAAAATTCTAATTTCCCGCATTCTAATAACTCAAAATCAATGTCCCAAAAACCCGGAGAATATGTCATCGAAAATCTCATGAAAACCTTTATTCGAATTTCATTCAATAAAATCGATGTTTTCGTTAAAATTGAGAAAGTGAGAATTTGATTGATTTTTTTGTCGAAAGATTTTATTTTCATTGAGATTTAAAATATTTTTTTCCTGATATTTTTACGAAAATCGAGTTAAAATTTTGCTAATTTGATTTTATTTTACCTTCGGTTATTTTCCACCCGATTGAAGGAACATTTGAGCCTCGTTTGAAGATGATTTACTTCACAAATGAAAGAAATAGTTTTTCCCCCAAAATTTTTTTAAATTTTCTTATTAGTATTATAATTATTATTTTATATTAATGTTATTATTCATTATTATTTGATTATTATTTTAATATACTTATATTTATAATTATTTTTATTATATTATTATTATTTTAATTGTTATTTTCATTTTATGATTATTATTTTATTTTTATTTATAATAACAATAATTTTTGTTTATTATCAATATTATTATTCATTATTATTGATTAGTGTTATTTGCGTATTACTATTATTCATTTTTAAAATTCTTATTATTATTAATATTCTATTATTATTATTTAAATATTATTTATTATTATTTAAGTATTATAATTTTATCAATATTTCAAAAATATAAAATATTTAAAATTACACAAGTAAAATAGTTAGGTATAACAAATAGGGCGAAACCTAAAGTAAAAGTGTCCTTTAAAATGACTTGTCAGAGCTCGGCCCATTGAGCCCTAGTGCCATTAGCCACATCAGGTCAAACTTCATTTGCGAGCAAAATCATCCCACGACTAGTACCACGCTTCCCTACGACCCTCCCACAAAGGATAATCTCCTCGAACAACCCCTAGAATGTAGTCAAAGACAAAAATCTCATGTGACGACTGGAAGGTCTTATAATCAGGCTGTATAACAGCACTGAAAAGACACTAGATGTAAATCCGTTTGTTTTGGAATGCCTAAGTGTTAGATTGTATGTAACAATCCAAAATTAACGCACTAGGAAGACCAGTTCTTACTGATTTAACTTGTTGACATTCTTTTGGCACACTTTCTTCATTTAATTTGTTTAACTGTCTCTATTGTTTCGGTTTTATTAGAACTTTGTACTATTTTGTGTTAATTAGAAAAAAATTAATAAATTATTTTAATTTAGATTTATATAAAAATGTTTAAATTCTTTTAAATTTTTTTTAAATTAAAATTTGTTAATTTGTTAATAATTCAATATAATCTTTTAATTTACTTCTAAAAAAAATTCTGTTTTTAATTTTTTTCATATTTGTTTTAATGATTTTATTTATTTGCAGTTAATATTTAATAATTAAAAAAATTTTAATTAATAATTCTTATTTTCAAATTTTAAGTATTCTTTTTATTTTCTAATTATTTTTTTTAGTTTTTAGTTAATATTTAATAGTTTTTCAATAAATTACCCTAATTTACTGTGGATAATCCGTTGGTAATACGGTGGAAAAAGACAACTTTTAGAAAAAAATTATGGGTGCGGATTATACATGGGTGGGTTATTCAAGGAACTTAATTTTCAAAAGGCACATAATGATCAAAATCCATGGGTGCGGGTTATCCACAGTAAATTTGGGTATTTTAATTTAATTCTAGATTTTTTTTGAATTTTTAAATGTTTTTTTTAATTATTTTAAATTTTTTTTCAGTTGATTTTTTTTAATTCATAATTTAAAAATTTATTTTACTAGATTAAAAATCAATTTTCTCTTATTAAAATTTATTAATTTTTAATTAATCGATTTTGAGAATTTTGAAAAAAGAGATTTTATTTTAAAATAAAATAATGTTTTTGAAATAAATTAAAATAATTTATTATGTATCTTCAAATTATTCTAAAAGTAGCTGAATCAAATTTCCAACAAAACGAAACAAAAGAGACAATTAAAACATTTAAATAGAGATAATGTGCAAAAGCGAATATCCAACACGTTAAATTTTCCATTGACTTATACTCTTAAACCGGTAGGGACCGATAACATAATACATTCATATTTTCTCGGTTTTCATTATTTTTGTTGTCGAAGTTTGAGAAAAATAAAAATAAGTTTATCATAAATAAAATAGGAAAATAATTTGTTATATGTAATCAGTGAACACATATATTTATTATTAATGTTATTATTACCCTACAATCCCAAAAATATTGGACACCCATTATATAACGTGAAAATTGTGTACAAAAAGATATTTTTTTATTTGTAAAAATAACGCTGATATTATTGGAAAATACCTTTTGTTCATCTAAATTAATTGATTTCGCATTTTAATATGTATATTTTTTTTCATATTTTATTATATATATTCAAAAATTATATATTTAATGAAAAGTAGTATAATTTACAAATTAAATTTAATTATAAATTCATTTTCTATTTAAATTTTAAAAATTCATATTTAAACATGTAAATTTAAATTAAAAGCTCTCTAAGGTTATTTCGCCTCATTAAATGTCTACCATAGCACATATTCTAATCTTTAAATATGTTATCAGTATTTTAAAAGAAAAATTTTTCTTTGTCGGACGGAATTCTGAAGAATTTCATTTTAATGAAGTGTATTTTGGACCCCTTCCATTATCTAATGTTTCAGCACAGAAAGTAATTGAAATTTATTTTTCTTAGCAACATCACTTGACTCCCTTCTTGCATAACTACACTCACTTCCGATATACTATTTCTCCTTGTTTTCTTCCGTGTTTATGGTAGTTGGTTGATTATGGATATTCTTGAGTGTTTAAAGAATCCCTGAATATAATACTCTAATGTAATGCGTTTATAACACATGAATATAAGCTAACATCGAAGGACGTTTGGAGCATATCTCGCTGGTAACGATTTCCTTAAGAGTGATTAGATGATTTTCTTTAACCCGTTGGTACTTTATAGTAGTTCATTATTTTACATACATTACAATAATTTTTCATCAAACAACCTTCGAAAACGAAATAATAATTTTCATTTACATACATGTTTAAATGATGTAAAAATATTATGAATATTTACAAATGAAGTTTTTAACCTAAATTAAGAATGATTAATTTTTAGAAATTTTAATTTGAATTTAGATTTTTATTATGTTAAAAAGAAGTAAAAATGTATTCTTTTGAAATTCCTATGTAAAATAAAACTCAGTTTACGAAATTTAATGATTTTTAATATTTTTCTCAGATATTTATTTTAAAGTCAGTTGAATATGGTATTTCTATCACTATTCCATGCATAATATATTTTCTTTGGGTGCACACGATACACCTTATTATTGATTCTTTTATCGCTTCTAATCAATTTAAATTTAACCCTTTGAATGCGTAATTCGACTATATTCGCCCGGATTTAATGTTTAATAATGTTTAACGCGTTCAAAGGGTTAAAAGGCAATATTTGCCCACGTGTACGCTATTGAAACATCAAATTTATTAAGTCCCTGATATTGGTATTAGCAAAGCATGCACAGTTACTTGGTTGCGCCACTGTAGCGTCTGTGGGTTGTCCATGGGAGTTGGATGGATGCAGATTTTATCGCACTGTTGGGGGTGCATTATTGGAATCTCCGTTCCGGTTGAGACGAGCAGCTACTTTAACGAGAACAATATGACAACATAATTGAGTCATAGAAGAGTTTTGGAATGTGAAACCGCGATTGTATAGAATCAAACATCTTGGCGTCACGCTTTAAAACTGTGGAGTTTGTTTATAACTGTTAATGTTTTCTTCAGAACCTCAAATTCAACATTTGGCCGGGGAAGATGAGAATTGAATTGTATGCTACACCACCATACAAATGTTAACAAAGCCTTATAATACGATTTGAACTTCGGTTTACTGTAGTTTTTTTTGATAGATTGAATAATATGAGATGACTTCTTTTGTAAGACTGTTTCATTCAGTTAACTTTCGGAAATCTTTGTTAAACAGTTCTATTATTACTTTTGGACTAATGTTTCTGTCGTATTTATCCTCGACCAGTAAGCAGACTTCCACAAACAATTTGCAAATACTCCATAATGTCGGATTTGAACAAATAGTGTTTCATTTTAAGTTACATGACGTACCCAATCCAATGGATAAATTTCTTTATAAAAAATCCAATATAAATTTTTTTAATTTGAATTGATAATGGGATTAAATATAGAGCAGGAAAATAATTTATGTAAAAACAGTTTCGTAGTAAATACAACAAAAACTAGTATAGATTTTAATGTTATTTATATTCGTCTGACAATTCATCGTACATTCGGACTTGTTTAATAAATCAAAAGTACAAAATCAGTACGAACATATATTACGGATCAAAGAAAAAAGTTCATTTGGAATATTTCAACTTTATAGGATTTGTGTTATGGAATTAAGAATTGTATCGGTATGTGCTATTTTTTATTACCAATGTTATTTTAAATATGTTTAAAAAACCTTAATATATTTCATTAATTACGCTTACATAATAAATTATTTTTCAAATAAGAACTTTCCATTTTATTTTAGTCATATTTATTTCATTCCAGGAACAAACAATTCGAAAGGGAATGCGACACAATGAGGATTGTGAGTTTCAGAATCTGATGTTAGCGATGAGCGCGTGCGCCGAAAACTCCCTACCTTCATTACTAAAGGCGCTGCTGGACTGGCATACCAGCAATCATAGCCAGGGAAACGTATGGAAGTTATTGGTCAATCGGAAATATGAGAAGGTGAAACTTCCGGACGTCTGTGGAACCACAGAGATGACAACTATCGATCCGATGGTGACCAGTGGTTCGTTTTACTCATCAGAATCGATGCCGAGCAATCCTCTCTCGGATTCAATGACCACCGAAAATTTTCACTCCATTCAGAAGCGCGATGTAAAGAGATAAGCTTTTATTGGTTTAGTTTTACCCAGAAAGATTTTTTTAAATTCAATTTTTCTTTAATATTTCAGTTGATTTTCGATTATTATTTTTCATAAAATACCTATTTTAAATCGTTAATATCAAATTGAGTAAAAAACTTAGTGTGCTGTCGAGAATAAAAATGTTATAATATTTTTATGGGTATCCAGACAATTGCTCTCAAAAAATTGCTCCTCTCATTATTGCTCCTTATTAAATTTGCTCCCTTAATTATTGCTCCCTAAAAAAATGCTCCATGAAAAATTGGGTATGGGTTAGTGTTGTGTTGTAACTTTTGTAAATTATTTTTATTGTTCAGCTTTGTTTTTTCTTGTTGGTTGTACATTGAAAATTATGTAAATTTTTATATAAAAAAAGAATTATCAGATTTGATAGAAAATGTCATTTTCAAATACTTATTGTTAAACTTATTTTAGATACAAATTTAAAGCTTGGAATGAATTATTATTTTAATTTAGTATTTTTTTTATCAATTTGTAAAAATCTTTTTACAACGTTTTCAATTTATTTTTAAACATTAAATTTTCAGGATTTTTGTTGACTGAAATTTATTCAATATGTAATATTTTATTTATTATTTGATCTTAGCTTTATTTAATTGTCAGAAATTTGTTTTACTGAACTTTTCGATAAAAAATAAAATTATTTGAATCTGGACTTATTATTGCTTTTTTGATTGCTGCAACATCTCTTCACTACCCAATTCAGCATTAGTTTAATCGTATTAAAATAATTGTTTTTTAAATTCCCAACAAACTTTGAACTTACTGACTGAAATTAAATATCTTTCTTTCGTTCTTTTTTTTCGTTGATTCATTATCATTGGACTGTGAAGACGATACTAATCGCTTATTGGAATTAGAAACCATATTATTAGAAAATTGCGTTTTTTTAAATTCAGAAACATTTGTCGAAATCGTCCGATTCCCAGTCACTTGCGACAAGAAGTCTGGAAAATCTGTCTCAATATCAACCCGCAAATCGATCAACTGGAGTAATTCAATGAACTATTCGATTTACCGAACCAAGACGTAACCCAACAGTTAGGGTTATGGTTAGAGTTTAGGTTAAGGGCTTCAGTTAGGCTTACTGGGTTAGATGTTAGGATTTTATTTAGGGTTAGGGTTAGTGTTATGCAGTTTGTGTTTATTCATTTCATCGGTTTATCATTATGTCCGCATATATTTGATAATTATTCAGTTGTATTTATATAAATGTGGTCGTTCTAATTTATTGCATGAGCTTCCTGTTTTGTCGCGTCAGCTTTGAAGAAATAAATTTTACTGAAACACAATTGCCAAAGTAATTTTTGATGTTAAAAGTGGTACCAAGAACTGCTTAGAATGTTTCAATAAATGTGATTAGATTCCAACAATCAACGATTTTTAATAACATAAACTTATAAACACGCGTGAATTAGCCGAGCCAATTTTAAATTATAAAAGCAACTAAATTTTGTTCACCAAATGCAACGAAGTAATTTACATATATTGACAGAAGTGAAAGCCTTCAAAACAGTCAAAATTTGTCGCTAATTGCTCAGCAATCGCTTGAAAAAATGTTTTTCGGTCTAAAAATGACAAACTTCTCAATACGTTTAAAGCAAAATCAGTTTCGAAAGAAGATTATCTTTACATTTTAGTGGAACTTCGAAGGGATTTAACATCTTGAATTTGCGAAATTAATGGTGAACTTTACCGCAAACAATTTGATCGCGTCTACGATATGCTTTTAGAAAATTATCCAAGTTTTGGTTTTGTCTTTTGAAAGAACAGAAACGTGTTGATGACTGCATCTTACTTAAAAATCCTTTCCCTGGAACTTACTCTTGAAACTCACATTCTGATTCAGACACAAAAAATAAGATGCGTTTCATATATGGTTAAAATAAACTGAAAGAAGCGATCATCAACATGTTCAAAAGAGATAAATAAAACACTATAAACTCAATTTCTAATTACGATTGCAGCAGTTGATATTTAAGCACATTTTTATGTATGTTATTCATCGCTCAATCTATACTGATTTGTTTCAGTTTCCGATATTTCCCCCCTGATTTCCCTTGGTTGGTCTGATTTTTTTCATGGAAAACAGAGGTTCGCCAATCTCAAAAATGGTTGAACCATCGGTTACAATAGCGATTAAAGGACTTTCCTCTCCATAAATAGAACTCAGCTAAACAAATATCTTTTCCTTGTCTTTCTTCACATTAACAAGAAGTGAATGATGCTTTGTAAAATAATAAAAACTAATTTATTAAAACAAGTATAATGAATGATGCCTCTTTATGATTTGTTTGTTACGGAAAATTATTTTTTTTAATAATAATAAGATTATTGGGTAGAAATTAGAATAGAAAAAATTAAAAATAAATTGTTTTTTAATAAATTGAGCTACAATTTCTACTGAAAATTGATTGAATCCTGTAGATTTTTTAAGAAATTGTATTTTTAGAATTTCTTTTAGTTAAAAATAATGCGAAATCAATTGAAATATAATGGTAAAAAATGAAAAAAAATATTTCTTCACTCTAAAACTGCCTTCGATCTTGTCATCAATTCAATATAATCATTCATTGTCACTCATTTCAGCTGGGGGTCGATTACATTTTCTGTCAATCGGTCATCTCGGTTCTGAAACAGTTATCACTGCATCCTGGACACGACGAGATGCTTAATGAGATTCTGTCAATGGCGTTCAAACAGTTCAAATATCGCGACGAGTGAGTTGATCGGATTGTAATTTATTTATTTTGGTCTGTTCTAGTCTCATCGGCAATCCGAATAATTCTATGATCTATGAAATAGCCGATCTCTTTGCCGAAGTCGTTGGAGTGTTAGCTCAAAGCCGGTAAATAATTTTAGCAAAAATTTTTTTTATAAATATTATATTGCTCTAAAAAGTTTAAGACAAGTGATGAGTATTTATAATATTTATTACAAGCAATAACTCCTTGAATGTTTTTTTACGAGTTTGTCAATTTCTTTTTCCCGACAACAAAGCACATAAAGAAACAATTATAAATTTTTTCGATGAAATTCGTTTGAAAACTGGTCTTTATTGCTTTGGTATTGATGACACAATTAATGGATTAAAAATGGGAGAGGTTGAAACTATTATCGTATGGGAAAACCTTCCAGTAATTCATTACACTTTTGAAACATCCCGAAACCGGAGAACTGTCGGAACTGATACTTAGACCGGATCAAAAGAATATATATTTCTTCTGCTATATATTTCTGCTCTATATATTTCTTCTAAATCAATTATTTCCCAATTAATTTCATTTTAAGTTTTTATTTTGCAATTAAAATTCGATTATTTTCGAAAATAACTTTTTTAAAATTAATTAAGATATTTTTTAATTATAATTGTTTAGAAAACTTTTGATTTTAAATATTTTCTTATTTTAGAGATTATTTATAAAAAAATAGTTGTTCAAAAATTTTAAGAGCGAACCGTTCCTTCACAATGATTAACTGTAAAATTGAAAAGATTGATATGATTTCATCAAAAATCGTAAAGAGGCAAAATTATTATCTGGTGTGGCAACACATCGGATGTGGCTCAGCCATATGTTTGAACTCTAACCAACTTATGAAAATAGGTTGGATGTTTGAATCATATTTTATGATTTACGTGTTGGCATTAAATCGTTTGCATACGACTTACTTTACTGTCTGGGAAGCGTAAGATTTCGAGTGGTTTAATGGATGCTCTGGGTGGCTCCAGAATTTTTTCCAGTATAGATTTAGGCAAAGCATACCATCAAGTAGCATTGGATGAAAGTTCTCAAGAAAAGACTGCGTTTTGCACAAGAACACAGCAGTATTGTTTTAACCGTGTACCGTTTGGACTTTCAACAGCACCAGGAACGTTTCAGAGAATAATGAATTCATTATTTGAAGATTTACTATTCTCTGGAGTAGTAATATACCTAGATGATGTCTTAATTTACTCGAAATCAATGGAGGATCATAGGAGACTATTAGAAGAAGTATTGAATAGACTGAAGAAAGCAGGTTTAAAAGTCAACACAGGGAAATGTAAATTCGGAGTGGGGGAGCTGGTATTTCTGGGACATACAATTAACAAAGAAGGTATCTCAACAAATAAATTGAAAGTGGCAGAAATTCAAAATTTTTCCGATTCCGAAGTATACTCGAATTTTACGAGCATTTTTAGGTCTGTGTAACTACAATCGACGATTTATCAAGAATTACGCAGAATTAGCAGCACCGTTGCACAGTGCATGCAGCGGAAAATGTAAAGAAATATTTCGGTCAGACGAGTGCGACAGAAGTTTTAACGAATTGAAGCAAAAGTTATGTGGTGCACCAATATAAGCATTTGTGAACCCGAATAATAATTTCATCTTAGATACAGATGCATCATTCGGATTGATAGGAGCAGTTCTTAGTCAGATATCAGAATAATTTAATTATTCAAAAAAAATATCCAGCTCGCATAGACATTGGTTGAAATAGCATCGTCACAAAATATCAAATATTGTCATTAAAATTTCTTTTGTAAATAAATTTCGATTTGTATCGTTCTATGTAATTGTGATGAAAATGAGATTCTTGACAACAAACATTGAAAAAGTAATTTGCTTTGTTCAACAAATCATGAAATTAACACAAGAGACCTGGAATGACTTAATTGAGCACAATTTGAGTTTTCGATTTCCAACGAGTTGATAACAGTGATCTCTGCTAATCGATCTTTAGCATTTGTTTCTAATATAGGCCTGGACGCCTTCTGTAATAAGGGTAGTGTCTAGTGTCATGGATCATGAAGAAATTTTCTGGTATCATCGTAATGATTGAAGAATAACAAGATTCAGTAATGGTCTCAGTAGTCTGTTCAAGAGTCAAGAATGAGAATATTTTCGTTATCAGTGTTCTTAGATTGTACCAATTTTATGAAAACGAAAATCACGATTTGGGGTTTTGCTAAATGTATTTAAATATTATTAAGTTATAAAATAACCATTTTTCTAATTACTAGAATGTTGTAAGAATTAAATGAATTATTATTTGATAACTATGAGTGTCCATTGTATGCTTTTATTTTGATTTAATTATCAGAACAAATATTAATGTCTCTTCTACAAACTAATAGAATGTATTCTTGAAGTAGTGTTGTGAAAACAGAATCAGCTGCTTTATGTGGTTGGTGAAACAAGATAATCAATTTAATAGAAAATTGCATATCATTTATAATTATTTTAATGATGCACATTGATGTATATAAATATTATCTGATAAAAAATATTTTATTTTTAAATCTTATTTGTTGTTGGCTTAACAATTTGCGGACGGATGACGAGATATTCCGTCGTCCATATGTTATGCTACCAGCCGCAAATGTTGTCACAAGTCATGAAACAACACAATCTAGTACCAGTATCACATAGAATTAACATGAAATTTTCCTCAAGAATCAAAAAAATGTGCAAAATCATTGGAAAAACAATATATAATAAATAAATAATTAATAAAACAATATGTTAATATTACCACTCTATTGACAGACGAACAATTGATACTTTTTTAATATGTGGAAGTTATTCAAGTAGGGGATAATTATTATTTACAAATTATCATGACAGGAAATGAAAATTGGTTCCACACAACAACGCCTGAAGAAAACCTGGAAACAAGGATTTATAATTGTTCAATTTTAAGTTTTGTTGGACTACAGTACCAAACTTAATAATTTAATCTAGTCATTATTAAATAATACAAATGGCAAAAAATTATATTGTGTGAAATAGTTATAAATTTTCTTACAGACATTTTTGAAGAGAAATTACATGGATTTTTTTAAAGAAAGAATCTAGAATTTATCTCACGTTGGAAGATACTTACTAATAATAATAAATAAAAAAGTTTTAAAAACCACGTTTTCATATGGACTAAAAAGAGGAAAATAATTTTTTTCTAGACATGTGAGAAATTTTATACCTAACCAAAATCGTGGGGCGGATTTCTGAATTACTGCTATTAGTAACTGCTATTTCCTCTTTACTGCTT
>MQRK01238096.1:8993-25440 GCA_001938485.1 Girardia tigrina | reverse complement strand
TCATTCAAATCATGTGGAACCCATTTATCAAGTTTCTTGATTTTGCCAAGTTGTTTTAAATGATCCAGGACTGTTGAATGACTAATGCCCAACCCATCTGCAAGTTCTCTGATTGTTGTTCGGGGATCTGTTTCCACCATTGTCCTCAAATTGTCGTTCACAGCAACTGGACGACCACAACCTTCTTCATCTTCAAGGTTTTCATATCCATCAGAAAATTTTCGGAACCATCGTTGCACTGTGCGCTGAGAAGCTGTTCCCTTGCCAAACGCTTTATTGATATTGCGAGCCGTTTCTGCAGCTTTACGACCAAGTTTAAATTCGTACAAGAAAATTGTTCTAATTTTAATTTTTTCCATTATTAATTTAGCACCGTAAATATTCTAAAAAATAACAGCAATATGTTAATAATGGCTATAGGAATATACAGCTAGGCATAAGATTTCAAATAATATCTAACACTAATGCATTTAAACTTATATACATATCAAAGTAGATAAACAAAGTATAAAGCTCAAAAACCGCCATTATTTTTCGACCAACCTAATATTATAAACTGTCTAGGAAACAAAATAATATTCGAAAAATTATATACATACATACATACATACAGTGCACTCCGAATATATCGAAGACGGATATATCGAAGATATGTTATTGTACCGATTAAATATTTAGACGGTACAATAACATATCTTCGATATATTCGGAGTGTACTATATATATATAATTTTTTGAATCTTCTTTTGTTTCCTAAACAGTTTCCTAAGTAGTTCACCAAGTGACAAGTTTTTTTAAAAATTAATTTGATAAAAAACTGGTCAATTTTTGTTAAGAGATTTTTCCTGTATAATATGACTTATGATGACTATAAATGTTTTATTTTTTTCAGCTTTACAGGTAATTTAGACATTCGTTTTTAACTCTGTACATTGTAAAAGAGCTAACTGAAAACGTGTTTCAGTGAAATTCTTTAACGTTAAAAAAATATAAATAAATATATATAAAACCTTTATTTTTATATAATATAAGCAAACACAAATAACTAAAGAAAAAAATCACATACGGGATCACAAAAGGGGATAAAGTTTGATTGGTGGTAAAAAATTATTTATTGAGATTCGGTTGTTTGATTGAGTTAGAACTGCGATGATTGTTTGATAGGGAATTTGAAATAAATTGAGAGAGAGAGAGAGAGTACGACACAGATAAATCTTTATCGAAGGTGGAAGGTTGTTCAAAAGAGAGACTTAGCTTGAATCCAATCTAAATGTAACTAATGTCCGTAATCCGTACTGATTTTTAGACTTCTCTATTTAGAAATAAATTTGATGCACAGAATGATTGAATATATAAGATTCTGTAATAAGGATTTAAACGAAAAGGAAATGAGAGAGACAAAATGGCGATCTGTGTACTTTGATGGTAAATGTAGGACCTTGAATTAGGATTGTTAGATTAGGAATGCAAATCCGGATAATTATTCAGTGAACAAGAACTTTGACGCGAATGACTGACAATCGATTAACGAACCGGGAACTGAAATCACAAATATTTATTCCACTCCGTAATGAAGAGTGTATGTTTTTTCTTTTGAACTCGAAATATTAGAGAACGACGGTTCCAATCAGTTCTCTTTTAACGTACGAATACCCGGAGAATGAAATAGAAAATTATAATTTCTAATTTAAAATTTTAATATTGTCTATAGCAATATCGATCTAAATATATGTATAATATGTATAATTTATTATACATAATTTATATATAGTAATTGACTGGGTCACTACATACATCATTATACTTTTAGAAATTCAGTATCATTAACAATATTAATTAATATTATTAATAACAATGCTTCCAAAAATGTCTCTTAGTGTTGACAAAAAAGATACGATGGAGAATATTCTGGCTCAATAGTCCAGCAATTGTAACTATTTAAAAGTCAACATTCAATCTGTTTTAAAAATGATTATAAAGAGAGGGTAAAAGAAAAACAGATAAAGCTGCTTTAGGATGCATGAAAACCACAAATCAGTTTGGTTGTAAAACTAGCAGCCGAAAAAAAGAATAAATATGAATAATCTCTAAAAATTTTGGATTAAAATATAACAAAGTAAAACGGGAAATCATGTTAACTTCTAATAGTCGCTTCCTGCAAATCTAGGTTGAAAGATGGGCTGGGTTTTGAAAAGGGTTTTTTTTCTGTTAAAATTTAATACTTTGTATCGATGTCGATTTACGGTCAGCTTATTAGCTTTAAAGAAGGCAAAGTCAGTATAACTGAAAATGTTCCTTGTTAGAGTCAACAATTAAAGAATTCGATTATCTTTTACTATATTTGCTAAACGACAAGCACGTTTATGAAGTGGAATTGATGGACTCTCCGAGAGTTAAATCATGAAATCTTTAGTATCGCTCTTTACTAAATTATAGTTATCTGAATAATTTTATTGTTTACATTATTACTATTATTTGATTATTTATTAGTTCTTAACAGTGTATATTTTTATGCATGTAGATTCAAATAAAACAAACACAAGTTATAACCAATGTCTATGGAAACTATAGTCTGAATAATAAGTTCTTATCTTGAAAGACATTATTCTTCGTCCGTCCGTTTTATTTACGGTAATAAACATTCCTAATTCACAATGTCACATTGACATATTTTGATGCGGTCATTAAGGTGGCTAAATATGAAATAATTGTTGTATGTCTATATTATCCACTGACATTGTACAAGTACCGAGGGTTATATTTAGATCTATTCAATCTATGGAGAATATTCAAAAATATTAAACACTTAAAACATTCACGCAGATATTTGATTAGAATTTTGAAGTATAAATAAAATTTCATTTCGAACAATTGAAATATAAAAAAATTTTGAATTCCGTTGCGAATTTCAAACGTCAATGATAATTTAAAAAAATATTAGATTGTTTTATTTAGAAAACTGTCAGTTGTTTAATTTTCACGGAATCATTAATACATTCTTATAATTTAGAAAATTTTCTACTTCATTTTATTTATTTCATTAAAAACTGTGAACCATGCTCATCAACCCTCGACACGAAAACGTTAAAGAATTCGAATAAGTCACACAGTTTATTAAGAAGTCTCATTTCACTCATCTTAAATCAAACAAAACTTCTTTCAATGAAATATAAACACATTAATTTTCTGTGGAAGATTAGTAAAAAATTAACATTTGTGTTAAGAGACATTTTTTAAACTCCCTGGGCCAAAGGAAAAATATAAGATTTGTGGTAAGTACAATCATTGTACTTCATGGTAGTTGGAATATACATTATTTTGATGAATATATCGTTGTAAAAGCAGGGTAAAATATATAATTTTCAATACATTTGTCCCACAGAAAAGCATCCACTTACCTGTATGGTAAAAGGCTCTTAGCTTTCAGGAGAGGTCCCCTATGGTCTGTTCTTGAATGATCTACTTTGAATGCATATGATTTCCTACAGTTGTTGCAGAATAAGCTTCTTGTTTGCAATAAGATTGGCTTTATCAACACAATCATTAAAGGACGAAGGTATATATTTTAAAAATTCAACCATGACTTGAAAAGAACATTATCAACTCATGATCTAATGAAATATTGAAATAATTATATTTAATTAAATAATATTATTATTAAAAAAATGATTTTATCATAATATTTTTAAATCAAACAATTATTTAGGCATTGTCACCTTTGGTTACTTGTTTGCTGTCGATTGCCCAGAAGCAATTCTTCCTAGTTAATTGGCCTGTCTTCATGGTAACATGCCTTGGGCAATTGAAGAACCGAGATCCTAATGTTGCCAGAGTGGCTCTAGAGTCATTATTTCGTCTGTTGTGGTAATTTTTATTACATTTTTTTACATATTTTATAATTACATTTAATAACAGTTTTGTTTCTTGCTAATTATTGGTTATTATCTCTAGTCTTAGTATTATTGTTGTTAATTATTTATTATGAATATTATTCTTTATAGTTATTCTTATTGTTATATTGTAATCGAAAATTCTTTTTCAAGCATCATCAATGAACATTTGGAATTAAAATTAAATGGTAGAATATTTGCATCGAACAGATCTTCACATCTTTTTTAAGATAATCCTAATCCGCCTTAAATGATTTACTAGTAAAAGAAATTATATTAAGAGTTTTAAAACGCACTTTAACACAAATATTTTATAGGTCAATTAAACGTGTAGAATTTTGACATTGTATCATTATTGTGAGGAATATTTGAATGTTTGATGTTTTGTGTTTAAAGGTGTATGTTGATTTGGAAATGTGTCTCTCCTACCCAGATGGATGATTAATATTTTAATTCTTATTATCTAAAATATGTAATGTTTAAAATTAGTTTTCATTTCAAATAATGTTACAATTTTAAATAAGTTAATTAGTTTTTACAATTTTTAATAAATAAATCAAACTAATATTTTTATCCACTTTTAAATTTTATTTTTTTAAATTAATATTTTATTTATCCACTTTTAAATTTTATTTTTTTTAATAGTTAATCTAACATTATTATTCAGTCATCGTCAAAATCTTTAAATTGAAATTAATCGAGCAGAAAAATTAAATAATTAATTGTCAATCAATTTTTGTAAAAAATAATCTTGTTTGAATAATCATTTTTTTGTACTAAATAATATATTTGTACTAAATAATAAATAATATACTAAATAATAATATCATGTTTTTCAATATAATTTGTTTATCGGCAAACTGTACGTACAGTCCCTGCCACGATAGCGATAAATTGAGTCGAACGTTACATCATGTAAAAGATGTTTTATTAGAATTAAAAAAAGTATAGTCTGGGGTATAAGATCAGGTAAATAAGGTGAGAAAGGTTGGACAAAAGTGTCATTCACAACCGTCCAAAACTCGTTAACCGTAAAGAAGACGTGTTTCTACACGTTAAAGCAAAACCACACTGGCTGAAAATTGGTTTGAATGAAATGCAGATAAATTGTAGCTAAATTGCTCGAATGAAATGTATACGATTTCTTGACGTTTTAAATGACAATTTTGTTCAACTTTTTTTTACAGTATACTAACAGTATCCGAATTAATACCTTGATTACACGATATGATTTCGAAAAAAAACAACACCTTTAAATCCCAACATTCTGAGAGCATAACCTTCCTCTGATACAAGTCAGCATTTTTCATGAAATGCGCATCATAATTTCATGACGAAGATTTTATTATTAACAATCTTTAAAAATGGATCGCTTTCCTTGCTTTTCATCAATATATCGTACATTTATGGCAGTCATACAAAAGTTTATGAGGAACCCAAGCAAAAACCATGCTTACATAATCCAGCTTTTTCAAGTGGTCGTAAACACATGAGTGATTAATATACAACGTTTCTGTAACATCAAAAGGGGTATCGCGATATATTTGGTTGGTCGAGAAATAATGGCGGTTTTGGGACACAAACTTCAAAGACGTGCAAATTCACAGAAACAAAAGTTTATTAACCAAAGTATGAACCGTTGGTATCTATACATTTTTGCCAACGAGAAACAAGTTGTTTTATTCCATCAGCATAAAATGCATCGGTTCTCGAAGCGGCAAATTCTTGGAAGGCATTTTGAGCATCATTGTGGTTTTTGAAAATTTTTTCACGTAGGAAGTTGTACAAATGCCTGAAAAAGTAGAAGTCCGTTGGCGAGAGGTCTGGTGAATATGGTGGATGAAGCAGGGTTTCATAGCCCAACTCATTAAGCTTTTGAAGAGTCACTTTTGAAATATGAGGACTGCCCGTCATCTCGGTAAACGAATTCAAGAACATGGTCGAAAAGAGGAAAAGATCAATATTGCAGAAGATATGAAAAAAATGTAAATGTGATGTTAATATTGATAATTTCAAAATTCTGTGTGAGCATTTTGACAGTTATTGGGAGAGGGTGTCTTGTAAAGTATTTTTAATTAGGTTAGGATGCCATAAAATCTATGTTCAATCGGCTACCTCAACCAGCTTTTTGATAATTTTTGATTAGCATGATTTCATGCAATCGAATAGATAATCATCATTTTTGTATTTATATACAGGTGCATTAATTAATTAATCAATGACCTGAAGTTGACGGTTGATCCGTCGAAATATATTGTCATAAAATATATTTTTTAATGGATGATTTTTGTTCTTCATATTTAAAAACATTCAAAGTTAACCTAAAACACAGTCGATTTAAAAAATAAGATAATGAACTAACAGTTGTAAATTGATATAATAATAACATCGAGGTACACGAGTCAAATAATCCTCCTGTAGACAAAATGTACACAATATGTAATTATAATTTCACTACAAAGCCACAAAAACTCAAAGATTAAATTGTCAAACATTTCGCGAAAACGTATAGAAACAATTCTAATGAGAACTCACCTAAATAAACCTTTTAAAGTTGACAAAAAATAATTAAGCATAATTATTTATATTTTTTTTGAATTCCTGACTTATTTAGGGTATATATTGTAAGAATAAAAGGTGAAAAACACAGTGATACACAAAGCAAATTACTCAGTATTGTCAGCAGTTTGTTTCCCAAAGGATCGAAATTTGTTGTTCCAAGAGACGCCTCGATCAATATATTTGTGAAGATCATCCATTTTATAGCTCAAGTATATAAAAAAAAATTAAAAGATGGGATTTTTTCATTAATTCATTAAGGAAAAATTAGATTTCGCCATGAAAGAAATCATATTCGATTTAATTGGTGCAAATCGTAGCCATAAAGCTATATTTCCAGAGGTAAATTAGAAAACATAAATATTTATAAATTTTCTTGATAATTTAATTTTATTTTCAAGCGAATGAATATCGGTTTGTGTGCATTTCTTTTGATCGCTTTGAGTTTACAACAAAAAGAAGGTGAGCCTCCAATGCCGCAAAAATCAAACTCGGAATCAAACCATTCTTCCATTGTTTGTTCTCAGTCAATAGAAGCAAACCAAGTTACTAAATCTTCCCCATATCACTCATCCCAAATGTCAGGTGGACGCCTCTCTAAGTTGTCAAACAATAAGTCAAATTCATCCACAACTGAATGGAATTCACAGTCCATGCAATCCAAACCTTTAATCAACAAACGGAAGACCAGTTATTCTTTTATGACTCTAAATGACACAAATGCCGCGTCTCTTGGTATCAAAGACTATATAAATCCTGTTAGGAAATCTTTTGATACAATGCTTAGACTTTTGGACCAACAAGTCATTCGAACTATGTTGTTAACGAAACAAGAAAACATTAATAAAGAATTTGACGATGTTATGACGTAAGTAATCTGATTTGATTTTTAATTTGTTTTGTTTTTATTTATTTTTAATTTTTTTACTATTTAAAAAATATTTCTTTAAATACTTTTTTATATTCATATTTTTGATTTATAATTGATTTTAGAAAATAATGATAAGGAATATCATACTTTCTTTAACTATTTTATATTTGAATTATCAAATTATCAAAAGAAATAACAGTAAGTTAATTCATCAGCAAATTTTATTTAATCTTTTTAAAAAAAATTTTGTTTCTCAAATAATTTCTCTACAAAAAATTGATTGAATTTTTTTCTTCAAAAAAGGTTTAAATAATATTTATTTATGATAGTTTATTTAGATTGACGATTTCTAAATAAACCATTTTATTTCTTTTATTAATTTTTTATATATTTATTTATTATATTTTTATAGTTATTTTATTATTATTTATTTGGCATAAAAATCATGTAAATATATCTTTTTTTCTAAAAATAAATTAAAGTTGTATTGGTTCCCAATCTTTCATCTTTTGAAGTCTTTAGTGTTTACCTTAAACATAGTTTAGAATTCTCTTAATGGTATTCCCTTAATGAAATTCTCTTAATTTCTTTTGCTATGGGACGTCATTATGCAAAACAGAAATAAACTACTTATTTTGAAAATTACAGTAGATATACGTCGTGCAGTCAATATTTTGTTAGACTAATCTGCAAATGAATGCGTGTCAGTGACGATGATGTTACCATAAATAGATATCATATTGTTGACCAAGATATGAACACATACAATGCATATACAAATAGAGATATCACAGAAAACTCATTTTCCCGTGTAATATGATTTCATCGGCTTATTACAGACGTATTTTTCCGAAATATTGTCCGCATGGAAATTCACAGACTACTACAAGAAGCCTATTGAAACAAGTGTTCATCATGTGAAATCACTTATAATCTGTTTCGAAATTTTAAAAATGGATAAAAATCTGCTTCGTGGAATCATTAAAATGGTTTTCTTTGACAAAAATACTGGCATAAATCATTAACAATTATTCTATGCTACTCAGCTAAGGTTTCAAGATACATTCACGTGTACGAAGTCAAAACAGTAGAATGCATACAATGTGGCTTTGAACTGTTGCAGAATTCAACACGAAGATAGAATTTAGCTGAGTGATTTTGCACTTTTTAACACACCAATAAAATATTCTTAACACGTTAACTGCCAACTAAATGATTATCTTATGTACTAACTATGAGTTTTATTGTAGGTTGGCAGTCAACTTGTTAATAAAATTATAAGACTCAGTGAAAAATATTTTTTTCGATTTTCTTTGAAGTTCTTTCTAAATGCATTTAATAACCTTCGTCGTCTGTGGAAGTGTTTGGTCCTACAAAAGTCATTTGATGATACATAAATTTTTGTTAAAATGTAATTCTGTTAACGAAATTTCATTTCGTTTTTTTCTTGCCGAATCTAATGACATTGACTGCACAAAGAACACAAAATAAATTTATAAACACAAATTGTTACTACAGTGAAAGCCGCTAAATGGACCATTGGTTAATAGGACCAAATTCTGTTGGACCGAATCATTTCCTATGTTTCGAATATTAAAGCAGCCGCTTAATAGGACCAGTAAAAGTCGGTTAATGGAACCACTCATTAAACTGTTTGACCCTTCAAACAACATGAAAGTCATGAAAAACGTGTTTTTAGCGTAGGTCATACACCCACCCCAATCAACATACACATACACACGTAACAAAGAAGCAGGTCTTGACTGAATTTGTATTTACTGTATTTGTTCTTATCACTTTAGCTGCAGAGAGCACCTGCTACATTTGTAGCACACACACACAGGACACAGCAAGAGGAAAAGTGTCCTGCAAGCAAACGTACAGTTAGTGTCGGTAGCCCCATACACTTACCATCCCAGGTACGCATGTGTGTGTGTCGCCTAACTCGACATTAATCTTGCTAGAGCACAATAGGGAGGGTTGCAGACTGGCTGCTGACGAGAGCTGCAGCAAGCTCACACTCTCTTATGAAATCGTCACCACCAACTTCTTTCTTGCTGGTAGGACGCTTCTTCTCTTGCTGTGTGGGTGTGTGCTGTGCGCTGAGTGAGAGAGGGTATAGCAGATTAGAGTGCAAGTTTCCGAATCCTAAGTATACTGTACAGTAAAGTAATACAGAATTGTATCGCCCAATACTGTACATAGTTAAAGCGTTTAACGTACTGTTTATACGAAGAGTGTGTACTTCAGAGCTCTCAAACTGTTTATACCATCGCAATCGATTTGCAGGCAGTTTTAAACCGATGGCGACATTTAAAAACGCGCAAAATGTTGTAGCAACTCGAAAAGTGTACTTTGTCAAAAAATAACACCACTTCGCTTAATGGGACCAGTCGGTTTACACTCTATTTCATATAAGCTTTGTATTTTACCAGACACAATGATTATCAACTAAAGTTTCAGTTACCTTCTTTTTTTTATTCAAAGAGTAAAATGCGAATTGATTTCGATAAGAAATTTTAACCTCTTAAATATATACAAATACTTATCAGTTTAATATTTTTAAAAATATTAGGTTGGGAAAAAAGTAATCCATTATTTTAATTCATTATTTATCGATCAAACAATTTCAAATTTATGCTCTTTGTCAAGGTAACAGTAATTTCACAAAAAAAATTTTCTTTTTTTTTATTCAGTTCTGAGTTACATGGTGTTAAAAATGGAAGTCAACAAAGAAAAAATTCGGCAGTTTTTATTCGATAAAGGCGAAAATGAAAGCCAGACGGCTGTTATTGTGAATGGTGTTTATGGTGCCAATACTGTAACAGCTGATTACACGTAATTTTGGTTTTGTCGATTCCGTGGAAGCATTTTTGATGCTAAAGATGCACCTCGCACAGGCAGGCCTATCGTTAAAAATGTCGATAAAATCTCGGCAATGAATGAAGTTGACCGACATGTTATTAGTCGATTTCATCAAAGATGGCAATTAATGAGAAACGACCAGAATTGGTCAACAGAAGAGGTGTTGTGTTCCATCACGACAACGCCAGACCACATACGTCTGTAGTGACTCGCCAGAAACTCAGGGAGCTTGGTTGGGAAGTTTTAATGCATCCACCATATAGTCCGGACCTAGCACCAAGCGATTAGCACCTTTTTCTCGCTTTACAAAATTTCTTGAGTGATAAGAAATTGGGATAAATAGAAGATTGTGAAAATCGATTACTATAGTTTTTCGCCAATAAGGACCAAGACTTCTACGAGAGAGGCATTATGAAGCTACCTTCAAAATGGCAACTAATACAACAAAACGGTGCATATTTGACTCCAAGAGGACAAACCGAAACATGTTAAATAAAGTTTTGAATTTCACGCCAAAATAATGGATTTCTTTTTCCCCAACATAATACTATGAATTTAATATTAGTATGTTGATCTTACTGGCTTTTCCAATCTTTTCAATATATCTTCGTGAATCAAAAGATTCCAGGTTGGGAGCCAACTAATTATTTAATATTTATTTTGCATATTAATCAATTAATATTAATTATGAAATGCTCAGCGGACAATCGAGTGGTTCAATCGGAACTGGTACATTTTACCGGAAATCTAAACGCAATTCTATAATCGAGTTAGTTTATCATCCGGCTAATATTTCTCCTAAACATTTAATGCCGAAACGTATAGCAATTAGACATATTAACCTTATAATTATCATATTTTATTCCACAGATTCTGAAATTGTTATAATTTACATTCTTGGTGTTTATTTAGTTGTTTTTTAAAAAAACATCTTATTTATTGCTTTTTTAATGATTAAAAGATGTTTTTCGCTCAATTATTTGGTGTTTAAGAATTTTGTTTGTTTTTTGAAAATCAAATTTAGTATTTTCAATGATCACTTGGAGTTTTTGAAGATTTAAATTTCTTTATCAGATTTTTAAAATATTATTTGTATTTAAGTTATTTAATTTATTATTATTTTTTCATTTTAAATCTTTTTTTTTTCAAATTTGCTATATTTTCTTACTCATTTTTACATACTTAAACTTCTTAAGCATCGATATTTTCTATCAGTTATGGAAAGAGTTTCTTGCTTTCTTGTTGCTTATTTTCTGCGCCTCTTTACAATTATACATCGAAATGCTTTTCTAAAATGAAAATCAATTTGAGCACTGGTATCTGAATAGGATGGTTCTGGAAATACTTCAACCTAGGTCAAGCACCTTATCATGCGTGATTCTTGCATTATATAGATTGGCGTTGTGATTAGGAAAACGGAGGACACAGAAACGTATTAGGGGTTTTTATCCGATTGCGTGACTAGCGGCAGTTTAAATAAACGCTTAACATCCATTTTTGAGCATTTTTATGGTTATGCTTTAACTGATATTTATACAAGTTTGATTTTGGTAAACTTCATTCTGATAGCTTGATTACCTTTTTCATGGCATAATGATTGTTTGCTGTTGTCTTATTGCTAATATTGATGATCTGACCAAGTTTTAATGTTAATAGGTGTTAATTATTTTTTATGGTAACCTCGAGTGGTTCTTTAATATATTTCTCTTATTTCCACTCACTAATTTTCTTCACCAGATTTTTTTTAACAAACATAACATTATAACAACAAAATCTATGAAAAATATGATTATGATATAAATTAGTTCTTTATTATTATTCAATTTTTTTACATGTACAGCTTTTAAATCGAAATTTTCATTTGTACTGCTTGCAAAGAATTTTAGACTCGAGTTCTTTTTAGGAAAGCTAAGACTAAGTTTCTGTTTACTATTCTGATCTGGCCTTCAATATTTAATATTTAAATACGAATCAAATATATTATTTCAAAGGTTCATGTATCACGTGTCTTTATCATTCTATTTTCGTATGATATATTCATAAAAATTGCCATAAAAATATAAAATCAATAAAACAGAATGAAAATATTAATATATTGTCTTTGATGTCTTGATATCCTCTAAAACAAGTTTTATAAAGTTTACTACCAAAGCAAACAAATTACATATTATTTTAAAAAAAATTTAAAGAATGAATAATATCACTAATCACACATTCAGCTTCATCCAGGATAAGCATTAGAGAACACTTTATTGAATTCCAGCATCTTATCTCTCAACATCCAAAGACTCTTGTATACTTCAATTAATTACAATAAACCAGATTTATTATTTTCTAAATGCTACTTTAAAGTGTATTTATGATTCTGAAAATTTCTATGCAACTGTTACAAATAATTTATCTTCTATTTTTCCGAAACAGTAAGTCTGTCATGCAAAACATTCATTGAAGCGCAAAACTAATTAATTTAAATCTTTCATAATATAAAAATTTGAACACTATAAAATAATTTCATATGCTAAAAAATATTAACAGAAATCATTTCTTCTTTATACTCCGAATGATTTTAATTAGTAATTATAAATAATGCATTAGATAAATATTCTCGCTTATTTCTAACTAAAATTTATTTATTAAGTAAATAAATAAATAATTTTTTATTAATTAATTAAGTTAATCGTTTATAAATCCATATAGTGCTGAACGGAAACCAAAGATTGAATTATTAAAAACATGTATATCTGCAATTCCTCGACTATTGCCAGCAGAAATGAATAAATCTGAACTAGTCGAACTTTTATCCCGTCTGAGTATCCATATTGATGAAGAGTTAAGAATGATGTCCCAGCAGGCACTAATAAATATCATCCAAGAACTTCCAGAATGGAGATTTAAAACTATACAAAGTTAGACTTAGACTTTGGACATTCAAATATTTATGCCTAAATATTTACAGCATATTTGCAATTTGTTCGCAAAGAAATCTCTGACAGTTCTCCTTTGCAATTGGAAAATAACATGAAGATTCTTTATCATCTTATAAACTCGTGGAAGAGTAGTTTGATATCGCCGACAAAGGTTTGTCGAAAATTATTACACGTATTAGAATAAAAAATTTTCATTGATTTTAGGAAAATAATCAAAAGTCAAAAGCCATGGATAAAACAATTTTAGATGAAGTGGAAGGATTTTGTTTGGTAATGTTGTGCCAGTATCGAAGTTCTATTAGAAGGTTGTCAGTTCACGTATTAAAGGAAGTTAAGTCTCTTATCAATCAAATCAATTTGGATCTCAAATTAAACATTTCCACGTTAAATATATCCCAGGAGACTTCTGTCAGCCCGGAAGTACCGAAAACATCATTTGCAATTGATATCATTGATAATGCCGCTCAGAAAATATTGGAAAAATGTTTACCGCATTTACCAAACAATGAAAAAGTAAGTCTTCGAAACATTCAAATCAGTTATTTATTATAACTAAAATATTTTCTTTTTTTTGAAGAAAAAATTCCGCAAGTTATTTCTAAAAATTAATTTTCTTTATTTTAATGCATTTATATAATGTTAATTTCTACAAATTATAAAGCAGACTGTTTATGTTTCTTGCAAAATATTTATAGGAATAGTTAATCATTTGAAAGGATTTGAGGGCTCTCCTGAAAAATAGTACCGTCTTTTCTCTATTGATGAATTCGCAGGGGTTTTGCCCGTTTATATATTCACATAAAGAAGGATTTGATAGGTATTAGGTTGTCCTAAAAGTTCCCTGTCAAAAATGAAAATACAATTTTTTTTCAAAGTTATATATATATATATATATATATATATATATATATATATCGATTTATTTATAGCATTATATGGACTACGAGATTACAAAGCTTGAAATCTGTGTGTTGCTGCGTCACTATTGGAAGAAAGGCTTGACAACACGAGATGCTGCCAAGGAAATTTGCAAATTTGAAGGTACACAAACGGTCGGAAAAAGTACGGCAATTGATTGGTTCAAGCGTTTCAATAAATGCAACTTTGACTTGAATGACAGTCCTCGTTCTGGACGAATTGTGATGTCGGACGAGAAGTGGGTCTACTTGGTCAACTACAACCAAGACAAGTGATGAGTTCCACCGGATCAAGAAACGCCGTCAGTTCCAAAACAAGATCGATTTGGCTTGAAAATCATGTTGTGCGTCTGGTGGAACTTTCAAGGAGTCGTGCACTTTGTGTTTGTTCAGAACGGCCAGGCCATCAATGGAGAGCTCTATTGTCAACAGCTAGACTGTGTCTACGTGAAGCTCAAGGAGAAGTACCCAGCCTTAATCAACCGAAAAATTCCTAATAAGTGCAAGTTATTAGCTTGTACTTATTGCGGCACTGTTCTTTCCAAACACCGCCCATCGCTACTACCAATATTGTTGCTGTCGTCATTTAGAAAGAAAAATTATTATTTGAAAAAGATTTGATTATTATGAAATGGAAATTGATGTATATTTTGTGAAATTTTAAAATGTTTTGATAGTTTAATTAAATATAAATACGAAAATTGGAAAATATAATAGTGAACATTGTAGAAGAAAATTCGGAAGAAGTTGAGAATACATTGTTATTTTTGGAAACAAGAAAGACAAAATATAGAGTTCTGTCGTTTTGAAAATTGTTGGCATAAGCATTTCATATGAACTAAGAGTACCGACAGAGAATGATTCAAAATATAATCTATCATAATATGAATCAAAGTTATTTTGAAGAATAGAAAATTCATTCTTCACATCACTTAGTTGACTCAACCACGAGTGCTGACCCATGTGACCAATTCAAATTTAAATAGTAGATTAGGTTTCATTGTAGAAAGTTCTCGATTTCACTGTGATGAAGTCTCTAAATAGTAATATGCAATATCTACTTTTAGTACTTTTAATTTTAGAACGCTCCGTTTCATTCTTCTTGATCTTTGAGTGTGAGTTCTATTCAATTCTAGTCTTATATTTGTCTCTTTTCCAAATTTGGTATATATTATTATATATCCATTTATCGTGAAGATTAACAAATAATTTTTGCAATCATAGTGCTAAACAGTATTTATTTTAAGCTTCTGTGTAAAAATGTCAACTAATACGGCTATTGATAGGTAAATATTAAAATAAGCATTTTACTAATAAAACATATTTGATAGAGTAACTAATCTAATTTATTTATGATATTCAAAAAACTCAAATGTGATTAGGGATAAGGAAGTCTTAGAATTGAAATATTGATATTCCGGTCATAGAAAAATATTCCATTTGAAAACTTATATAGATACAATGGTCATTCATAATTAGCAATATCGAAGAGGTTGTTACAAAGTTATTTTTATCTGTCTTTAGATTTTCCTTTTATTATATATATAAAAGCCCAATGTTTGATCTGCGTGACGCTCATATTATTTATTTAAATTTTAAGTAGATAATTAAATTAATTTAAATTTTTTGTTGCAAAAATCGTTTTACGGGTTACGGTTTAGGTTAAGGGTTAGTGTTTCTAAAGAAAGTAAAAAAAATTAAATTCTAAAAAAATGAAAAATTAAACACCCAATTCGAAACAATTAATAATAAATTATAACTACGAATTTTTAATTAAGACAGCAACTTTCAAAGACGAAATTTAACTCCCCTGTCATACATAACGGGTCTTTTCCTAGTTGTAATAGAAAAGGTCTTGTGTTTCTGATCCGTATTATAAGTGACTGATCGCTAAGCATAACAAGATGTTTCAAAGGTTTTTGGGTTAATTTGTCAAATAAATATATATTTTGATTGTTGCGCTTTCATCACTTTCAATAATGAGTAATAAATATAAATTCATTTATTTTCTCAGCCTGATTAATGCAATACATCATTTATCTGTCAAATTAAACATAAAATATTTACTTAATATATGCCACAACAGTAATTATGTAGGAACTTAAATCGTTCAATTTATAATCACTGTCTTTTGCATACAATTTCAAACGATCTTTTAAAATAAGCTTAAATCATTAAGTTGTAATAATGTTTCAACTTGTTAAATCATTTAAAGTGTCACGAAGCCGATAATATTTAATCATTCGAAAACCATTCTACATTAGGTAATAAAAATATGTTAGCGAAAAATGATACTTAACTAGTATGAGGGGTTAATTTTAAATTTTTATCTCGCCTGAATAGTTTATTATTTTTTTAATTTAAAGGGTAAAATATTTTTATGTTAATTTGCTTATTAAATATTTTAAAAAATTAAAA
>MQRK01238095.1:2109-13949 GCA_001938485.1 Girardia tigrina | reverse complement strand
CAGAACTTCTTGAACATGTTTTTTATGATCTTGTTCGTTTTTGGAAAAGATAAGTATGTCATCTATGTAAGCTAGAGTATATGATTCGAAACCACGTACCAATGTATCCATTAAACCATTGGAAGGTTTAAGCGGCATTTCGAAAACCGAACTGCATGAAATTATATTCAAACAGCCCGAAATGGGTAATTAACGTGGTCTTGTGTTTATCGCTTTCTTCGATTGGAACTTGGTGATATGCCTTTTCGATATCAATGCTGGAGAAAATCTGACAATTTGTGACTTTGTCCAGAATATCGGTTATTCTTGGTAATGGAAATCGGCATGGTCTGGTTTTTTCGTTGAGTAGTCTGTAGTCACAACATTGGCGGAAAGAACCGTCTTTCTTTTTAACTATGACTAGTGGAGAAGACCAATCACTGTTACTTTCACGAATTATTCCTTTCTGGAGCAGTTCAGTGAATTGTTTTCGGACATCTAAGATTTTTTTCCACATTCTTCTGGCTTTCTGAGCAACTGGTGGTCCTGTAGTATCGATGTTCAGAACTGATAACGTTGATATTTGATTGATTTGGCTATAGTTCCGGATTAAAGTATTGCGGCAATCGATGAGGAGCTCGTGGGCTGGCATGAAATTAGAACCCAATATAGGTCGGCGGGCGTCTGCAACAGTGAATTGCCATTGATAATCCCGTTGAAGCATCAGTATATGAAATTGTAATAATTTTTCTCCGTAGACCTTTATAGGGGTGTTATTGACTGAGAGTAGTTCACGTACAGTGATTTGTGAATCTGGTTGAAACATTTTGGCTGGTAGCACACTGATATCCGCTCCTGAATCGATTAAAAAATCAAAGATACTTTTCCGGATGTGGTTGGTACTGAGAATATGGAGTTGAGATTGGCTTGTGGCGGTTTTGTTTGTGTGGAATTTGGTATCGGGGGTCGATAATTAAATTTTGGGACCTCGGTGTTCGACTTCACAGGGTCCCTTGTCCTTTTCTTGACGGCTTGGAATTTGACCATTAGCATGGTTTTTAGCACTTTTTTGCATGGTGTACGAATTTCTGATGATAGAAGCATATGGATTGATTCTCTGATGGTGGATTACTGATATATTTCTTGATCCAGTTTAATTCTTTCTTGATATCGTCAAGATCGCACGGAAGTGGTTGAGCTACCGGGTTCGATCCCGTATAACTGATCGTCTTCGAGGGAGAATTGTAGGTCTGCTTAGGTAGCTAAATCATCCAGTTGAATTGGTTCATAGACGATGAGATGACGTCTGATGTGTAAAAGATCCATAAATTGCTGTCTTAGTAATTAACATTTATCCAAAGAAGTTGTTGGTCTGATGACTTTGTGGCAATGTTTCAGCTCTTCAAGTAATCGGGAAGGTTTGGTGTGTTGGTTCTTTTTCAGTTGGGTAATTTTCCACAGTGCTTGTTGGATTGTCAAAAAATAGTCCTTGATGAGTGCCGTTTTGAGTTTTTCCAACGGGGCTGAGCAATTTGGATCCATAGCCGACGAAACAGAGTCCAATATTTCTGGCGGAAGACTTGTTAAAACGGTGAAATATTTGGTCTTCTGATTTGTTATATTCGCCAATTCGAAGGTAGTTTCCACTTGAGTAATCCAGTTGGCTGGGTTCTTAAAGCATGACGAAATCTTGACTTGAATTTGGTTGTTCTCAGTCACGCTTCTGACACGATTGTGGGAGATTCCACCTTCAATTTGATTATTTGAATTCATTCAATCAATTATATTATTCAATAAATTGAAGACAAAAGCACTTTTTGAAATTGTGTTTTTTATTTAAAACAGTACATTTAAACAGCAAAAGTTTTAATTTATTATTTTAAATAATATATTTAATTTAATTTAAATAAGTAAGTGTTAATTATGCCTACATTTATTATTAATTATAGTTAATTATTATTCTTTATTCTTTAATTTGGTTAATTATAATTCTTTAATTTGATTCCAGAAGAAAATGCTAGAATTGCCTGCATATTTAATCCACCTGGAACCCCTCACTTTAACGGAATGTGTGTAATTATGGTGAAGTGGCTAAAAGAGTATTATATCACATCTTGGAAAGTGCCGAAATCACCGAAGTGGAAGGTAGCACGATGGTTGTACAGACTGAGGGGATATTGAATGCAAGGCCTATTTGCCCAAACAGTAGTTACTCTAAGGATGAAAATTCGTTAACACCGAATCCCCTTTTGTGAGGTTGCATAAAATTAAGGAGTTTAAAACGAGAGATGCATGTGTCATGCGAAGACAGCGACGGAAGATAAGAGTACATATGGAGCATTTCTGGAAGCGAAGAAGACAAGAAGTAGTTATAGCCTGGAGAACAAGGCAGCGATAGAGACTGGAGAAAACATCCGTGGAAGAGGGGGACTGGTGTGGATTCTGGACAAACGAGAGGCATTGGGCACATGGAAACTCGGTCGTTTAATGAAGATTTTTGAAGGTTCTGATGGAAAAGTAAGAGTATTTGAAGTCATTATTAATGGGGAAAGAGTGCTAAAAACATAACAAAAGTTACACCAATTGAACTTTAAGATAGTGTTGATCATCCTACGTTAAGTCAAGTGGGGAGGATGTTTCAGAGTGAATTAATAAAAAGTAAATAGTTAAATAACATTTAAATTGGAATTTTGTTTTCCAATTTCAATACAATAAATTTATATAAAAATATATATCATAAAAAAAGAAAATTAAATTAATAAAAAGAAAAATTGAAATTGGAATTTCGAATAGAAAAGTAACATTAATATCGTTAAATATGTAAAACTATAAGAAAAAAATACGAATAAAATTACTTAATAAAAAGCATAACATTCTAAGTAATTCATTCATACATGAATCATAATTATATAAAATCTCTTAATATAATTTTAATATAAATTATAATAGGTTACTAAAAAACATTTAATAAATTAAAATTTGATAGTGACTAATTTCACAATTATCTCGGAAAATACCTCCACAGGAAATTGTACCCTAACGTAAGATTAAAATATAAAAAATATCAAAATAGCTATGGTTAAGAAATTATAATAGTATTAGATCTACTAATATCGTTAGTAGATTATTATGATTACTTGCTAAATATTTCATTGTATATTTGTTATAGAAATAAATTTTAGTGTCATGAGTTTAACTTTTGAATCCGAACCCCACAATTATAAAGATTTTTCAACAAATATTTTTTTGAGAAACCTAAGCGATTTCTTTTTTCACACAAACCATTATAAATTAAAAATAAGTATAAATTTTATACCAGTCTTTTGTTAAAATTATAAAAAAGTATTTTATTAAAATTTGTCACAAAGATTTTATCCTATTTTTTATTAATCTTGTATTTTATTTTACATGTTTAATTTAATCGTCTCTCAATTACATTTCCATTTTGTAAAATCACATTTTCAAAATAAAATTAAAATTAATTTTTTATTTATTTCACTGGGACGGTTTTTTATAGTTATTAAATTCAGATAAAAGTTACAAAATAATACAAAATAATAGTTTATTATTATTTCAAAATATAAATATTAAATGTTATTTTCATTTTTATTTTATTTCAAGTAAATATATCCATAAAAATTACAATTTACTTTGTATTTAATCTTTGTATTGACTCTAAATAAAATTTTACTAAACCTACCGTTAAATTTATTTTATATAAATTAATTTTTTAGATTAAATTCGGAAAATCTAATTTTAACATAACTATAACTCTATTTAAGGAAATGTTTAATAATGAATTCGATCAGATTTAAAATTCAAAAATTTTATGAACTAAAGCTCCTGATAATCTTAAATTTCAATTTGATATATTCACAAATTACGTCAAAAATATCCTAAACAAGTTATATTAAAATATTTTTAATAATTATTTTCTATGAAAAACAAAACTCATCCATTAGATAAATATATTTATTGACAATATATTTATAAGAAATTCTATTTTTATTAGATCGACTAATTCAATTTTTAAGTATATAAAAATTGGTAAAATATTTCATTGTTTACTATAAAATGTAATTTGATAAAGTCGCGAATATCTGTACTTTATAAAAAGAATATATATCCCAAAAAAGTTATATTTAAAAATAGTTATTATATAAAAAAACTATTGTAAATAAATCAAATTTTTATTAGATCTACTAATACAATTTCTAAATATATATTAAACTTGTAATATATAATAATAATAACCCGTAAACTATTCAATTATTTATCATAAATTTTAATTCGATATAGTTACAAATCACAGGAAAATATATCCTCAAAAAGTTAAATTAGAAATATGTATCATAGGTATACAAACTATGGGAAATAAATTATATTTGTATTACATCTGCTAATACAATTTCTAAATAAATGATTATTATTTAAATATTTTAATAAAAATTATTTGTCGCAAAAAAATCTCCATCGCAAATCCACAAAAACATCACTCTAAAAATATCTAAAATACCAAAATAGAAAAAAACAATGGTAAATTAAACTTGTTTAAATAATCCAGAAAACAGCCAAATATTCGAATCCCTCACGATGGAAATGGACAACGATTTCCAAATCATCACAAATCCGATTTGTGAATCGAAACCGAAAAAAACCAAGCCAAAATTGAATAGAGTGTCCAAGAAAAACGATTTGGTGTCGAAAGATCGCTCTAATGATAGCAAAAATTTGCTATTAAAACCGAAATGGTGTGACGAAATGTATCCCGAGTAATTCAAACGACTTATCAATTCGTAAAGAAATAAAATTATTTGGCGATTTCCATTAGAACGGTGCATAAAATCAGCGACGGTTTCGATTTCGAGAAAATCGCCGCCGATTTAAATCGACAGAAATCCGATACAAAACGAAAATCGAATTTCAATGGGGAAGAAAATGGAGAGAATTTGCCGATTGAAGCGGAAATGGCTCTGCCGCGAACATTTTTGGAGTATCGGAAGATCGCAGACGGAAATTACGAGTACCACGCGGCCGATTTGATCTCGGCGGCGATTTTCCATCGCCAGAAAAAATGTCTGTTGACAACGAGTCGCGATGGATCGATCTGCGTGTTTCAGGTGCACTTGGGATCGATTTTTTTTGAATATTAAATAATTTTTAATTATTTCTAATTAATAATTTTTGAATTAAATTTTGGTTATTGATTTTTTCAAATATTTTTAAAATTTTTTTGATTTATTTAATAAATAATTAATTAATAATTATTTTATTATTTTTTTCATATTTTTTTCGATTTTTATTATTTTATTTGAATTTTTAAAAATTATTTTAATCACAAATAATAAAATAATATTTTAATAAAATATGTATAATTAATAAAATTAATTTTATTTAATTTTTAAATATTTTTTTTCAAATTTTCTGTTATTTTATAATTATTATTTATTTTAATATTTATTGTTTATTTATCGTGGAATAAAATAATTATTTATCACTTGTTTTTGTAAAATCTATTGTAATAATTGCTTTATTAATTAATTGTTTGTATTTTATTTTTTTAGTAAATTTGAATATTTTTTTCGATTTTTTAAAAAATTATTTTAATTATTTTTAATCAATAATTTTAATTATTAAATTTTTTGTAATTATTAAAATGTTTTTTTTAATTTTTGTACGAATTTTTTGAATTTTGAATTATGTTTTGATCATTTTTAATTAATTAATTATTTATTTATAATTATTTAATTAAATTTTTGTATTTCCTTTTTTTATTAATTTTTAATATTTTTTTAAATTTTTAATAATATTTTTTTAATGATTTTAATACATTTTTTTCGATTTTTTTTGAGAAATTATTTTATTTTTTTATAATTTGTCACTTATTTTTGTAAAATAATTTTTAGTATTTTTTTTGGATTTTTTTCCATATTTATTGATTTAAAATTATTTTAATCGCGACGGATCGATTGTTTCAATTTTTACGATTTTTTTTCGAATTTTCAATTAATAATTATTTAATTAAATTTTTGTATTTTATTTTTTTTAGTAATTTTTAATATTTTTTTTCGACTTTTTTTACAAATTATTTTACTTTTATTTTATTTTGTATTTATATTTATTTTTAATTTATTTTATGATGTGTCATATTTTATCAAATAATTTTTATTTTTCGAATTTTCAATTAATAATTATTTAATTAAATTCGTAAAATTAATTAATTGTTTTTTATTTTTTTCTATTTTTTAGGCATAAAAATAATTTTTTGACATTTTTCATTAATTATTTAATTAAATTTTTGTATTTTATTTTAGTAATTTTTAATATTTTTTTTCGATTTTTTTTTATAAGTAATATTATTTTTTTTAGTGATTTTAATACATTTTTTTTGAGAAATTATTTTATTTTTTTTATAATTTGTCGCTCATTTTTCAAAACAATTTTTCGTATTTTTTGGGATTTTTTCCATATTTATTGATTTAAAATTATTTTAATCGCGACGGATCGATTGTTTCAATTTTTACGATTTTTTCGAATTTTCAATTAATAATTAATTAATTAAATTTTTGTATTTTATTTTTTAAGTAATTTTTAATATTTTTTTCGACTTTTACAAATTATTTTACTTTTATTTTGTATTTATATTTATTTTTAATTTATTTTAAGATGTGTCATATTTTATAACATAATTTTTATTTTTCAAATTTTCAATTATTAATTATTTAATTAAATTTTTGTATTTTATTATTTTTATTAATTTTTAATATTTTTTTCGATTTTTTAATAATTTTCAATATAATTTTTTTAATGATTTTAATAAATTTTTTTTATTTTTTTATAATTTGTCACTTATTTTTGTAAAATAATTTTTATTTTGCGAATTTTTAATTAATAATTATTTAAGTAAATTAGTAAAATTAATTAATTTTTTTTCTATTTTTTGGACATAAAAATAATTTTTCGATATTATTTAAAAATTATTTAATTAAATTTTTGTATTTTATTTATTTAGTAATTTTTAATATTTTTTTTTCGATTTTTTCGAAATTATTTTACTTTTATTTTGTATTTATTTTATAATTTGTCATATTTTATAAAATAATTTTAATTATTAATTAATTAAATTCGTAAAATTAATTAATTATTTTTTTCTATTTTTTAGACATAAAAATATTTTTTTGACATTTTTTATTAATTATTTAATTAAATTTTTGTATTTTATTTTTTTAGTGATTTTTAAAATTTTTTTTCGATTTTTTTTGTAATTTGTCGCTCAATTTTCAAAATAATTTTTCGTATTTTTTTGGGATTTTTCCCATATTTATTGATCGCGACGGATCGATTGTTACATTGATAATGGCGACAGGTTGGAAGGATCGACGGCGCATCGTCTCACCAGGACAGCACGGGAACGGCGCTCAGGAAGCCGCTGCTGCTGTCCAAATTCCCGCTGTCCGGCGCCGCGCTCCTCGGCCCCAGCGGCACGCGCGCTGTGCTCACCAGCCTCAACTACGGCTTCTTCAAGGTCTACTGCCTCGCGAGCGGCACCGTCACGCACCACCGCGCCGTCGACAAAACATTCTCGATAACGCGCGTGGCGGCCGCCCCGGGAGGACACTGCGCCGTGCTCGCGTCCCGCGATAATCGATTGGCCATCGTCGACACTGTCTCGTTCGACACGAGCGCCATCGTCACTGTCTCCACCGGCCCGATCCACTCGGTCGCGTTCTCGCACAACGGAAAATATCTCTACGCTCTTCACGGTACCCTCGATATATATATATATTGATTATTTGTGTCGCACCGGTGAATCAAAATCATTAAAATCAATACAAACTCCTCATAATTTATCAGTAGATATCTTGCAATTAATATTGATCGGGAACTCCGAATTTTCCGTTCCTTCCCATTTTGCGATATTAAAAAGATTTTTTCGATAAAATCTTCACACGATCATTTATTGTCACCGAGAATGAGTGAGTGAGCGAAGATTGGAGAACATCGATTGGGTAAAATGCCTTCAAAAACATGTCTCTAAATTCCATGGATACATAGATATATACTTATATAGAGTGTAAGACAAAAAGAATGGAAAAATAAAGCAATAAAGAGCGCCAATAAATCATTAAAATACGCTATATTCGGAAGGATTTAGAGAGATATTTAGGAAGAGTTCTTACAGAAATATAAATACTTTCCAAACTGATTTGATGAGGCTCGATGACCGCAGTCTGAAATCAATAATTAAAGTATTCCTCACAAAATTCTTGTTTGAACTAAACACGACTTTTGCGGGGTTATTAATGAATCGATAAATGTATTATTTACACAAGCGACATTCGGTACATCTCACCATAAGTGTTGCGATGATGAATCAGTTTGTTATCTTATCCGACGACACTGTCTGTGTCTCTCTCTCTTATTTTACTGACTCTATGTAACCGGAATGACCTGTGCAACAATTTCAGAGAACCTGATCAAAGACTCGGCCAATGAAGCTCCCGGGAAAGCCGAGTCGTCTAATATTGTCTTATTTACTCAAGCGACATTCGGTACATCTCACAATAAGTGGTGCGCTCAATAAGTAGTGAGCCTAACATAAAAATAATGATCCAATTCCAATGAAATTTATTTTTCATAACAAGCAAGTTATAAAGGTATCATTTCTCAAAGAAATCTCCATTCACACCGACACATTTTTTTCCAGCGCACAACAAGGTCCAGAAACGCTTTTTCGAAGAATTTCGGTGGCTGTTGATCCAAGAAATTTGAGACTGCATCCATCAAGTCTTCTTTCGTAGTAAAATGTTAACCCCTGAGAGCTCGCTTGAGGTGGTTGAAGAGATGATAATCGGATGATGCCAGATCCGGGCTGTATTAGGGTGTGAGAGCAGGGTGAGGCCACAACCCTCAATTGATGACATTGACAGCCCACTTGTGTGGATGGGTGCATTGTCGTGCAAATAATATAACTCACAAACTCTGCTCTTCCTTCTCAGCTTTCTGGCCTGTAGCACGAGCCGGGAGTAGTGTTCACTGTTGATACGAACACCAGCTTCCGCAAAATCAGCAAGGGTCATTCCATTTGCATCCCAAAAATTGTGGAGCATGAGAGCTTTTTGTGAGAGGTTGATGATCGCATCTTCTTCGAACACCCTTCCCCTGACAGCTTCCACTCTTGAGACTCACGCCTTGATTCTGGGACATAAAGGGCAAGTGGTGTTTCATCCATTGTCATAATATTCTGTAAGAAGCGGTCTCCGATACGTTCATAGAGGTTTAAGTTTTCCTGGCAACACATCAATCGCCGATCCTTCATGTCTGCTGTTAAAAACCGTGAACAAAATTTTCTAATTCCATTTTCCGCAAGCAGTGATTGTATGGTACCTGTGCTGACATTTAATCGCATTGTCAGTTCTCTGGTGGTGATTCGTCGCTCACACTGCACGATTTTCTTGAGTTTTTTCGCTATTTCTTCACCAATTTCACTCGACCATCTCGAAAATGGTTGAACCATCGTTTGATAGTAGATGTGGATGGACTCTCTTCGCCAGAAACAGAACTAAGCTCCACGAATATTTCTTCCCGGCTTTTCCCTTTCATTAACAAGAAACGAATAACGCTTCGAATTTGGACGTTTTCCAATGACATTTTCGAATTGATGTGCTCTCTAACCTAAACACAAATAATAGATTAAAACAAATATCACAAATATCACCTTAATAACTTGCTTGTTATGAAAAAAATTCATTGGAATCAGAATATTATTTCTATGTTAGGCTCACTGCTTATTGAGCGCACTACATAAAAAATAAAAAAATGAACTAAATAAAATAAAAAATACTTTTTACCGAGTCTCTCTCTCCCGATAATTCTTGAATTGAGAGCACAGAATTGTAAAGTGTTGTGAATTTATATCTCCTTTACAATGTCTTCTGGGTTCTTCCTGTTCGGCAATAAATCTCCAACGCCATTGGGATTGTGTTCGGATCTTATTTACATGTAATGGGTGTAACGCCACATACATTGGAGAGACTTCACGTATCTCTGTAAGATAATCCAGGAACACAGTCGCAATGAAGGTGGAAGTAACATTACAGGACATAGAAGACATTGTAAAGGGGACATAAATTCGCAACACGTTCAAACTTCATTCTCTACAACTTTGAGAGTTTTTAAATGATGTACTGATTACGTATTGATTGCATAATCATTAACTGCGCTATATCAGTAAATTTCGTTTGAAAAATCATTTGTTCTGACTGTGACGGTTAAACCGTCGAAATTAATAAACTTTGATCGGATTAAGAATTTTTTATTTTTCTTTTTAAATCCACATTTGAGTCCGCAATGAAGTCGACAAGTCATACAATTAGAGAAATAATTGAAACAGCATTGTTATTATAGGTGCTCCCCACTTTCATCGAAATTTTTTATGTCGAAAATATAAAATTGAAATACAAAAAAGTCTGCTATAATTGAAAACCTTCATTAATAATCTTCTTCTTTTGACCTTATCCGTTGGGCCGTGGGTGCACCCAAATATAAACAAGCCTTCGCCACATCTTTCTATTTGTAGCGTCTTTTCCCAGACATTCCATACTCACTCCACTCCATTATTTTAAATCGTTTCTCCATTGCCTCTTTGGTCTTCCTCCTTCCACTCTTCCCTCAATCGTGCTTGTTTTCTTATCTGATGTACACATAATTTCAGCTTCCTTCTCTTGATGGTCTCTTCTATTGATTCCGGTCTTTTACCAAGTATTTCTGTCACTCTCCTCCAAACAAAGTCGCTTGTCGTCTTTTCTTTCCACGTGATCTTCAGCATTCTCCTGTAGCACTTCATTTCAAACGCCTTAAGATCGATCCATGCTCTTCTGATTGATTGTCCGACTCATTAATAATACACAAAATTCTATTGCTAAAATGAACATTAATACCGATATCGATACATTAAATAAATCTGTTTAAACCTTCTACATACTGTTGAGTGTCACATTCTGGTTTCCACTCTTCGATCAAATACATAAGCCGCTTATCGATCCTATTGCATCTTTTACTTTGTTTGGTGAGCACAACACACAACTCAGCTTGATTAATCAAGTAAGAACTTTTTCATTGGGATTTAATAAGAATTTCAATGAACAAATCAACACCGGCGCATCCCTAATATAAACTTGTGAAATCAATTGCATCTGATTGGAAGATTTTGAAAATATTGTCGCAATTTTTTCACAAGTTTCCATTTTTCTATGACACAAAATATTATTTGTTTGTTTTTTTTTTATAAATTTTATACCCGTGCACATGTACTGTTTTGGTTCCTCCGTTTTTGTCTCTGGCTGTAGTAAGTGCGCTCTGTTTTGCTGAATTCGTGCATCAATTAATTTATGAAAAAATTCTGTTTTTAATATGAAAACAAGGTTTTAACAATAGACGTTCGCAATTCAGCTTGCAGCAAGGAAGAAGTTGTAATAACTTTGAATAAAAATTTCACATTTGGAGTCTGTTTGAATGACAAATTACGATTATTTCATATTAAATCGATATTATTTCATAATGAATCGATATTTTTCCTAATGAATCGATATTTTTCATATTAAATCGATATTTTTCATATTAAATCGATATTTTTCATAATGAATCGATATTTTTCATATTAAATCGATATTTTTTCATATTAAATCGATATTTTTTCATATTAAATCGATATTTTTCATAATGAATCGATATTTTTCATAATGAATCGATATTTTTCATATTAAATCGATATTTTTTCATATTAAATCGATATTTTTTCATATTAAATCGATATTTTTTCATATTAAATCGATATTTTTTCATATTAAATCGATATTTTT
>MQRK01238092.1:13818-24944 GCA_001938485.1 Girardia tigrina | reverse complement strand
TCGGCAGTCTCAACCAGCTTATTGAGAATTTTTGATTAGCATGATTTCATGCAATCGATTACATAATCACCATTTTGTTATTTATATACAGGTGAATTAAATTATTAATCAGTGACCTGAAGATGACGGTAGATCCGTCGAAATATATTGTCTTAAAATATATTTTTAAATGGATGACTTTGGTTATTAATTTTAATTGTTAATTTAAAAAATATAAACTTATGAAATTATTATTTTAATTATGTTTGAATAGTCAATCATTTTAAATTTAAACAATACCAATTTCCATCTGGGTGGGAGAATCACCATTCTAAATTCAACATACTCAAATCAACATACATCAACAATACATTCACACATTCAAATTATTAAAAATATTCCTCCCAGCGACACACAATAACTTTTAATTAAACTCATTGATATTTATACTTGTAACAAGATGGTCATAAAGCTTGTATTTTTTATACTTTATTTATACTTTATACTTTATAATCTTTAATAAGAGATAAATAATAAAATAATTTAGGCCGAATGTGTGTGTGGTAGAGCAACGTCAAATGATAAGAGTGAAGCGTACTGTTGAAGTTCCTCGAGTAAAGCTTGAAAAGGTTTGGAAAGCCAATTGTAGATTCAAAGGAGATTGGTGCTTGGTCTATGAAAACAAGTAATAATACAATTGTATTTCAATCACAATAACACAAATGCCCTTAAAATAAATAATCAAAAGGTTTTCTTTCTTTTGTTGTATCCTCTCAATAAAACAAGAGTTTATTTACCTGTAATTGTTTTTGATATTTTCGGCCGACTTGGTATCCTGAAGGGTATCAGAAAATATGACACCAGCTTTACATTATTTATTTGAGAGCCAAAACTTTGGCGATTCTTTCTTTTAATTTTGTTGAAATTTGATCAAGGACGTCTTCTGTAAATGATGTTGGTAGACTAAAGACTTTTCCAGCCCTTCATCAAAGGTAGAGATTTTCGCGTCCACTGATTCACATTTCCTCATTAACCCCTTACACATGAATGCTTTACGACAACTCCTTGAATTGCTTCATTGATCTGCACAACTTTGAAGAGTCGTTTGAAGACTCTCAGAGGCTGTTTAAAGTTATTTTTTCCATTGCAACTTTTAGGGCCACACCAAATGTATAACAGAAAAGTAACTGAATTTAAATCAAATTCTTCAAATTAAAGTAAACTAGAATCACGTAAACATTAAAAAACTACTTACAGAAAAAAATTGTCAACTTTTAACTAATTTATCTTTTTTAGTCTTCACTACTGACGAATATCTATTTGAGCATCGCGGCCAAATATTATGTATGTTTAGATACTCATGTTGCTACTCTTTCAAGTGTAGTGTTATCCTTCATTATTATCACAGTTAAATTAAATCAAATTCTTTAACAACTTATAATAATAAAAATATAAATAAATAATATAGATCCGTCATAGAAACACAGGAAAAGAACCAAATGCAAATGATTCCCAGCACAAAATTAGAGTGCTGTGAGGGGTACGCTCAGTTATTAGGGTATCAGGGATGTATACCAAGTAAAATATTTGTTGATTAAAAATAACCACTTATGTCTTATTTCACAAGAATCAAACTGTGAAGCGAGAATCGTGAAATATTGTAAAAACGGGGCCTTTTGTTACCAATCCGGTTACAATGCCCGTTGCATTTGCCCTAAAGGGTTTCTTGGAACGTTTTGTGATAAAGGTATTTAATTGAATAATTATATTGTTATGAGCTCTAATTCAGACATTAACGAGTGCTCTGAAAATAATGGAGGATGTGAAAATGAGTGTTGTAACACCGACGGGGGTTACTTTTGCAAGTGTCCCCCCGGGTTTCAAATATCGGAAAATGGGAAGAATTGTCAAGGTGTTCTTTTGTCATTACTATTAATATTATTGATTTTAATTTTAGTGTTATTTTATAATCGTAAATAAATTTCAAAACATTTGGTAATGAATTAAAAATAAAATTAATAAAATAATTAAAACTAAAATTTGTTATTGTATTAATTAATTTAATTTATTAATTTCGATTATTAATCGTCATCATCAGAATAAATTATTGAAAAAATAACTTGCTTATATAAGGGCTGTCAGTCAGGCGAGGACTCAAGGAGGATCAGGAGGATAAATACTCCTCCAACCCGAAAAAATTTTAAATTTTGATCTTTATGAACCTCTAAGTTTTTAAACACTATATTAATTAAAATAAGCTAAAATGTTTAAGTTTTAAATGTGCGCTATCCAAAATAATTAATATTTTGAAAATTTGAGAAAATCCCCCCGAAAAATTTTAATTAGGATCTTAATTACCTCTAGGTATTTTAACTGAATATATGTTTTGGAGAGCATAGATTTTTTCTTTCTCAAAAAATAAAACATACTGCAGATAACGAGGTCCTTCTATCTTTAGAAACCAGTAATGAACAATGGACAAAGTGATTTTAGTAACACTGAAGAAGTCTGAAGAAGATGATGTGGAAAATATCTTTCAATGGACATTGAAATATTTGCAACTTTCATTCCTATCCCACAATTCAGAATATATTGAAGTTATTTTCAACTTTACCAGTAACAACAGCCACAGCTGAACAATCTTTTTCTGTATTACGTAGAACCAAGACTTACTTACGAAACACGACATCAGAGTAGAGATTGAATGGCTTAGCTATAGTAAACATTCACCAGGAATTAATGGCTTCTTAGAGAATGCCAAAGTTATAAACACTTTGACGAAGAACCAAAGAAGACATATGTTTCAGTTTTTATTGTATAAATGTATGTAATAATATTTCTCAAAAAAAGTTATTAAATTTGGTATTGCGATGGTAATATATATTTTATTATTTTAATAATAATTAATTTAAATTTAACTATGAATACGTAATAACTATATGACAAAATAGAATTCCCCTGAAATAATTTTCTGCGTACGCGTCTGCTGTCCGCAAGTCATCAGAATATCCTTTGAAAACTCAATAACATTCTACAGAAGGCAGTCTAGATGTAAAGTTTAGTATCCAAAACTCTTACATTTAACTTTTCACATGCCACTTTCTCCCAAAAATTACTAAATAAAGTGCAGATAATTTTTAAAGTCTCGGGTATATATATCCCGCTTGCAATGTTTTCTATGCTCAGATCAATTTATTTTCCCCTTCATTCTCACTGTGTTCTTGGATTCTATAATTATTAGGGTAATAAATGATATACTAATGACGTATTGATTTCATAATCCATAACAATTCTGTGAGTAACATTCGTTTTGAAAATCATTTGTTCTGAGAATGACGGTAAACCATCGAAATAAATGCAGAAGATTTGTGAATTTTAGTTTCGATTGGCTTGATTATTTTATTATTATAAGTTGTTATTTATTCCAATTTATTATTTTAATCACTTATATAACTTTTCAAAAAATGATTTTTTTACACCATTAATCTCTTAATTAACAAGTAGATAGAAAGTATTGAACCGTCAGCAAAAGCTGATGTAATACTGAAGCAAATGTATAAATCTTGAAGTATTATTTTCTCATCTGAAGTCTCATTTTGATTGAAGCATGATGAAAGAATCATCAAAGGTACTCATTGTTTTGAGTACTGATAGCTACCATTGAAAATAGAGAAGGGTTATCAATCTGTATTCTATCATATATTAAACAAGAAATGAACAAGCTAAAGTTATTCTTTGACGTGAAAATAAATAAATAATAAATATAAAAATACACATTTATTAGTTATAAAAATTTATTAAAATTAATAGATTTTGCAGAAATGGTAAATTATCTTCGATAAAAGATAATATATTTCTTACTTCTTTATTATAAAATCTTAATAAGGTCATATTTGTGATAATCTTGTAAAAGGTTTGCGTCTTATGGATTCTCAGCCAAACAAATTATTTGAACTTACAAAGGTTAATAAAAATGAAACACCTCATAAACCTGTTTTATTAATGATAAAAATTCTCAATATAAGGTAGCGAAATATCTAGATGTAAAAATAAAACCATTGCTATCGTTTGGATTATAAGTCGCGATAGCTTTGAATTTGCAGATTTCATTTCTACTTACAAAGCTCAGAATGAGGGTGATTTATGTTTTTTTGATATGTCAGTGTGTGGTGATCTTTGGAAAAATAATGAATTATAACATAAAACTATTAAAAGCTTGGGATTCGTGAAATAATAAATATATTTATTATATATATCACTAATATATTTGAATTTTTTGATGAAAATCAACCTTTAGTATATAAAAAAATTATTATTATTATTATTAATTAAAAATTATTAATTTTTTGAAAGAAGTCTGTAATCAATTAATTAATTTAAAATTCAGCGAGCAACAACCAATATTTAAACAAACTGTCTTTTATGAAATTTATAAAAATTAAATTAATTAATTTAATTTTAAGACAGTTTCCAAAAATATTAATTGTTTGGAGAGTTCGCATTTTAATTCGCATGATACAAGCATACATTTACATTAAACATTTCATACAAACATTTATAATTTCAGACATACCTTATAGACACAACAAGCGCAACAAATGCTAGATATATAAAGCATAGGTAGATAAATTCTTATCCGTTAAATCTTTTCTGAGGTTGTTAATCCCATTTCCACAGAACAACTTCGCTCATCTCTACTCCTATTCGATAGAATAATGCTCAATATCCAGTTATTCAAACTAATTAAAGTTATTTGAAGTGTTTCGGTAGAAAGAGGCAGGAAATCATTGTTCACCTTTGGCATAAATAATATTTTACTTAACCAATGTTAAACTAATTCTGATGTCACGGGCAACTAGTTCTAATTAATAACTTAAACAATATTTAATGTTGCGTATATCTTCTCATTAAATTGATTTTACTAAACATTATTGATAAAGTCTGAACGAAGCTGGTTTGGAAGCACAGTACCGGTACATCATTATGTCAAAATGTAATTAATCACTTATCAAAACAAAAATAACAATAATTTATATTATGATTTAGTGGTCGTTTATTTGTTTTATCAGACATCAACGAGTGCATCAACAACCGAACGAGCTGCTCTCACGAATGCGTTAATCTGCCAGGGGGTTTCAGATGCCAGTGTCCGTCAAATATGGTTCTTGGCCCCGACAGAATGAACTGTATTCCATGTAGGTCTTATTTCGATAATTTGTGATCATCAACAATAGATTCATCTGACTCAGCAACTCAAATAACATTTTTAGATAGACTTAAAATGCCGACATTCACTGTTACAGTTTATCAATTACAATTTATTAAAGTCACTAATCACGTATTATTAAGATAATGAATCATAATTCCAGTTAATCATCCATGCGACAATGACAACAATGGAGGTTGCAGTCATACCTGCGTCAAACTGAATGATATGAGGTTCATCTGCTCCTGTCCAGAAGGGTCCGTCCTCGACTCTGATAGACGAAGCTGTTTAGGTTAGTCAAATGAGAGTGGACGTTTATTTTATCATTACTATTTATATTGCCGACAAAATCTCTCTCGTTATTCTTGAAAAAAAAGATTAAAAAAGAAAATCTTTTTTAAATTTTATTTTTCCTCATGTGAACACATCTTTTGCATGATATAAACATTATTAACTTTTCACCACATTGTATAATGTGCCACGACGCGGAGATACCCGCCACAAGCGTTGTCATGTTTAATCCGACCGCGAAAAGGATGTGCTACGATGTGTTTCTATAAGATTCCCTCTGGATTTAGGTGTCAAATCGACGATAACTTTACCATTATTTAAGGATATATCATATAAAATAATTTTATTGTTGTCGAAAACATTAACGCATTTGTACATATATAAGAGCCTCATGCGGACGCCCGATATTTCGATATCTTTACACAAATTATTATCTAAATATAGTGCTGTCAGATTCCTAGCTTTCCTTAATTGAAGATTTGATGAAGCTTACATTAGAAAATCTTTATTGTATTATTTTTGGCTTTATTTTTAACCAAGCACTTATATTAACTTTCATGTTTCTAAGTTGTCAGTATGACTCATGAAAGTATCGAAGTACTAAGCAACGATCCGGGTAGGAGAGACAATTCCAAATCAACATACGACATTACAAACACGAGACATAATAGAATCTACATTTAATAGATTCCACATAAAGGCGATAAAAAGTTTTAAAATTTAGTGATGTATCTGTTATCAAATTATTAAACGAATTATAAATAATCTAAAAATTAATTATAAAATAAATGAAAAATCATAAAATAGTATACTCAAAAATGTGAGTTGTTTTCTTACTTTTTTAAAGTAATTTGATTTTCATTTGAGTTAAAAAAGTAACAATACAATAATTATTTCATGAAAGAATATTCGTAATTTAAAACTGTTAAACAAACAGATCATCAAAGAGATCCTCCTCAATTAAGTCCCTTCGATTGTATACACCGTATTTCCTCGATTAAAAGGCGCCCTCGATTAAGTTTCTGGCATTTTACCACATTCATCAATATCTATATCCGCATCTTTATTTTTAGGTAATCCCCATGTTTAGAAAGCCATTGATCTCAATTTAAAATAAAAACGATTAAAATATTTACACAAAACCATACATTTTAATAAACGGCGCGCCGTTTATTCGAGGAAATACGGTAATACCAAATGAATATACAAAACAAGAAACGATTTAGTTCAATCACAAAAATTATCATTTCCTTCACTTCAGCTGAGCAAGGTCTAATACCCGAGTATAGACCAATTTAGTCTAAAGGAATTTTAATAATACTTGATAAAATGTTTTTAGACTTCAAATAACGGAACACCATTCTTACACCTGGTAACAGGCGTTAACCAATTTTACATTGTTTATTTATATATTGATCTTAACTTGCATCTACCTCTTGTATATAACCTTCCCAAATCATTTGGTAAAAGTACTTAAATTATGACACATGGAAAACAGTTTAACGCTTCATTAAATATTGTGAGCAAGGAAATATCCAAAAACAATGAGAAATATTAATCAGTTTCATTCTTTATCTCAATTTATCTACCATTAACTTCTGAACACTTGTTCCTTTTCGATATAAAATGACAAAAATAAATATTTGTATTGTAGATCTTAATTCTATAAATAGTTCCTTTTTTCTTTTATCTCCTTCTTTTTCCTATCCATATATAATGGCAAATATTATTCCCTCGTGAGTTTGCTAAGCTATGGGTAGTCTATTATACAGTGCCGGCCAAAAGATCCGAACACTATGATTTTTAGACAGAAACGTAATGCCACTTCAATTTAATGATAACGTGATTGAATTAATCGATACAAACAACATTCACGTAAGTCAATTGAAGAAGTCACTTTTGAAGAAACCAACAAGTAGTTCACATCAGAAAAAGTTTCTAGTACCTCGAATGTCTTTCTCCGGCTTTGAGGACAGCTTTTATTATTCGAGGCATAGAGGCAACAAGAGAGTCACAGTAATCACGCGTTAGTTTTTGGGACCATGTCTCCAGATAGGCTCCTTCAAAGTTGTCGCCAAGTCGAGATTGCTTTTGCCACTTCTGCTTTCAATTTTACCCAGCAATTTTCAATCGGGTTAAAATCCGGTGATGAGCCAGACCATAGATGGAATTATGTTGAAGCCATGTCTTGACGATCTTTGCCTGATGAAATGGCGCACCGTCATGCATAAAGATATCACATTTGCGAGTTCTGAGTCAAATAGGAACATTTTTCTTTATTATTTGCAAATAATTAACAGTTTTGATAAACAATGCGTGGCTGGATCTTTTTGTTCAACACTGGTGAGAGAATAATATGTATTTTGTTTAAAAGTTATACTCAGTATTTCTGACAAAAATACTTTATTATTTTTTCCACGAAAGAACCTTTAGTTTCTCATCAAAAATATTGTTTACTATCTTTGAAGTTATTATGTTATACTATGACCATGGCGCATTAATGTGTCCAATTTTCTGAAACACTGGCAAGCGATCCAAGAACAAAATAATATAGAATAAAACATATGAGAAAGTAGTTGATTTTCATTTTTCTGATAAAAATTTGATAATTTTAAAAACTTAAAAAAATATAATTTTTAAAACATAATTTTAAAAATAAAAATTTTTGTAAAAGAATTTTTAAATTCAATTTTGAAATAAATTTTCGAAATAAAATTGAAATAAATAATAATTAAATGTTTATTAATAGTTTAAAACTAAATATTATTTTAGAATAAATAAGATTAAATCAAAATTGAATTACATAATTGTTTTAATTTTGAGTGTTAAAAATGAATCAGGATTTAAAAATGAAAGATAATTTAAAAAATAATGATCGACAAATTGATTTTAGTGGAGGAAGTAAAAAATTTGTTTGAATTTGTTAACAATAAAAATTATTAATTGTGCTACTCATGACTAATAATATTAACGTTACTTCCAATGCATATATGGACAGAGATATGAAACTTATCAAACTTCCGGTAAGGAGAACGACGTTCTGTGTTTTTCGAACAGATGAAATGATACAGAGGCATTAGCATTTACTCTTTTATTTATAAAATAATATTCAAGACAGTTCATAAAGTATAACTGTCCAATAATCAAACGTTCAAGATCTGCTTTGCTGTACTTCTGTTAAAGGTTTTGATCGTGAGCTGCCTGAGTTAACAAATACTTAAAAAAGATGAATAATATTTGTTCTCTAGTCATTATGGTTGCAGCAACTCAAGAGTTTTTTTGTATTTAAATTTCAATGCGAGAGTAACGGTAACGTAGAGGGTACCTTTAGTGATACGTCAATCATCATGCACAAATATCCTTACCATTAAAACCTTTATATGTTTAATAAAAATCACTATTTGCAATGATAATATTTGTCTACAAATCGACGTACAAAGATCCGAAATGATGATTTCAATAAAAGATTTTGATAATAACAGATTATGTGAATCTAATGTGTGATATTTGTTAATGTAATTGTATGATGTCACAGTGGTGGACCCTTGCAAAGAAAACAACGGTGGCTGCAGCCAGCTGTGTGAATACCGTCCACAATCTGGTGAGACCACCTGCAAATGTCGACAGGGGTACATTGTGGACAGTGTTAATGTCAAATCTTGCAAAGGTAAATCAATATTTATTATTACTTAAAATCCTAATTGTTTAAATTTCATTTGATTGTTTATTCAAAAAACCAAATTAATAAAACTATTTGATTAAAACAATAAATATAAGTTAATTTTGATACAAATTTTATTTTTTCAATGATTGTTCTATCATCAGAATATTTATTGTTCATTCATTATAATAAAAGGAATAGAACCAACTTTCTTGGGATGTCTGTTTCGGCAAAGGTTGTACCAAGGTGGAACTATTTAAAGTATAATTAGTTTACTTAAGGTTTGTGGAGTTTTAGTTATATTTTGCGGGATCAAGTTTGAAACTCCAAATACATAAACTCCGAAGACGATTTCCAACATAGATTAGCGACAGAATTTTCCTTTTTTGAGAATTTCGTACATGTCATTCCTTAACTCTTCCAACAACACACTGACCGCTATGTCATATCCATTGCATTATTGATAGCATCTATCACTAATTTCGGAAAGAATTGAATCTAACCGTTCTATAGTAAATGGAGCTGAGGTTCTCAGTGTAGTAAGAGTTTTTTTCCAGGTTGGTGGAGTGGGAATACCTATTTCGAAGGCTTTTCTTGATTATGGGAACCTTATCTGCCTCGTTGCTTTAGAGTTATAGTAGAACCAAAGAGTGAAGTCGTTTCTGTGCATATCCTTGTATACACAGTTCATGGTGTACTTGTAGATATGTAATCTTATTTTTTGCAATTTTTCAGACGTTGTAAGCCTTTTGAGTTTCACAAGAATTGTATATGACATGCTAAGGGTGGATGTGGAAATAAATTTGTGTAGGATAATTATCCGATTATAATCGATGAACTGCCAACCATTTTTAACCAACATTTGTCCGCAGTACACGAACATCTGCATAAGATTGGTAAAGTAAGAGATTGGTCCCTCATAATCTGCGTGAAGAAATGAAAGCTAAGCAATTTAGTTAATGACTTAATGCAAAAAGATTTTTGTTCACATTATTATGGGAAATAAAACTAGGTATAATATATTAGCCCACAAAGCAAAACACTGAAGCTATCTCTAAAGCATCGCTACTTCTAAGCTAGGGTTGCATCCAAAGAGACACTTTTGTGTGTTTGATGAGTAAATGTGTAATTATTCATTTTCCAGTGTGGAACCCTGGACAAACTGTGAATGCAGAGTTTTACTATGAAAAATTGGATAGACCAAATCAATCTTTAACCGAAGTGCCTAGCGATTGTCAGTAATAAAGGTGTTATTCTGCAACAAGATAATGTGAGATCGCATTGCACAAAACAAACCCTGAACTTAAATAATTAATTAGGTTCAGAGTTATGGCATCTTCCACCATATTTGCTAAAAATTGTACATTTTAATTTATTCTGGTCGATCCACAATTGACTAAATGACAAAAAATTTAAAATTTGGATGATATCCAAAAATACAATCTTCAGATATTCTGCTCGAAAATTGACAGTTATCCAATGTTCGATACAGTCCGCAAGTTGCCATAGAGACTGACCGGTGGTAGCAGAGTCATGGTTGTAGATTTGCTGCTGCTGTTTGTGCTGGGCATATATTTTTTTAATTAGGTTAATCATCTTATTTTATTCGGCTCGAGGTCAAGTCTTTTTTTAATTTTTTTTATCTTTAAGAATAATTCAGTTCCATTGAAATACATAGAACCAAGTCTTTCAAAAAAAGAATTACAGACTATTAGAAATCAAAAATGCTATGAAAATTTTGAAAGAAGGTTAAATTAAATATGTACAAATTAAAATTTTTATATAATTAAATATGTAACGTTTGAAAAAATAAAATTACTAAAATTAAGAAGATCAATTAAATTGCTAATAATAAAAAAATTTTGAGAGTTTTTTAATATAATATAAAAAGTAAAATGTATAATTTTTATGTGGAACGATTTTAAAAAAATTAATAAAATTAAATGAAACGATTAAATATTTTAAAATGTTATCGTAATTTAAAATTGA
>MQRK01238090.1:1615-16739 GCA_001938485.1 Girardia tigrina | reverse complement strand
AAATTTTTAATATATTTATATATCTATATTTTATCAATTATTTATGGAATTAACTTTTTAAAATTAATTAAGATATTTTTTTTTACTTATAACTGTTTAAAAACTTTTGGTTTTAAATAATTATTTTAGAGATTATTTATAACAATTAGTTATTTTCAAATTTTAAAAGAATGCGTCTGTTCTTTTTTTTAAGAATTTAAAAAGATTTTTTATTTTAGAGAATTATTTCATTTTAATTAATTGAATATTATTTTTGATTTATTTAAAATATAAATATGATTTTTAAAAATATCAAAAATTTAAAGATCACCAAAAAGAACCCCGACAGAAAGAAAAGAAATATTAACCAAGAAAGGAATGTTTTAATTGTTTTAGAAAAAATCACACTTCAAAAAATTGCCAACAACAGAGCTTTTGTAGACGGGATGGTTGAACGACAAAACACCACTGGCTGACACATGTTAACGCTGAAGTCCTCAAAAATCATATTAAAAAAGTCGAAGATCTAGAAAGCACATTTATGATAGAAAATGGACGTATATCACATTAAGGACAGTCCCAGTGATTTTGGAAAGTAACGGAAGAGAAATCATGGTAAATGCGTTACTGGACGATGCTGCACAACGAGCTACGTTAGCATATATGTTTGTGATAAATTGCGTGTAAAAAATAGAGAAGAATTAATACCGGTAATTACAATAGGAGGATTTCAAAGAAAAATGAAAGTGAAACAAGTAAAATTCAAATTACAAAGCATCTCGAGAGATTTAGTCAATGACTTTCATGCGTACGCAATAGATCAAATCATAAAAGGATTCACGGTTTGCCATTGGAGAGGTTTATCAAAGAATTGGGATCATTTGAAGGATATTAATTTTTCAGAAAAGATCTTGTATCGACGTTTTGATTGGGGTAGATCACTTATAACTGCAAGGAAATAACAGGGAAACATGATGAAACGATAGCGAGATTAACAGCGTTGGGATGGACGTGCATTGAGGAAGTGCCTTCTAATCATGAGAGTTCGAATCAGCAAAGAACGCTTTGGACCTGTTGCATTCAATACTTAGAGGATGAAGTTATTTGGTTTTGGGAATTGGAAGAACCGTGGTAGGTGAAAGAGGAGTGATCTCAGAAGGATAAAGAAATAGCGAAAAGAGTATCGTTTCTATGACTTGGGCTGGAGATCGTTATGAAGTGAGTTTACCATGGAAATCTGCAGTAGAAGGTTTAAAAAGGTTTAAACGAATGGATCGAGACTGATCCAAAGTTGCAATGTGATATTGTAGATGTTTTGTTAAGGTTTCGAAAGCACAGGATTGCTTTGATGAGTGACATAACGGAAATTTACCTCCAAGTGAAAGTAAGATCAGAAGATCGACGATATTTGAGATTTCTCTGGTGCGAAAATTGTAAAACTGTAACTTATGAAATGCAACGAATCATGTTTGGTTTAAACGTAGCCCCATTTATAGCCCAATTACGTTGTTCAAGAAGGTTCAATGAAATTGATAGATAAGTATCCGAGAGCTGTGGAAACGGTGACAAGTTCCACTTATATGGATGACAGTTTAGACTCAGTACAATCTGACGAAATGGCTATTGAACTAAAAAACCAGTTGAAAATGGTTTGGAAAAGTATTGGAATGACCACTGGAAAATGGCTAATGTCACGAGCCTCTCGAGTTAAAACATTTTTGCATGCTCAAGAGCTCCCAGTGGTTATTAAGGGTCCACCACAACCCAATGTCATTTTGCAGATGTGTTCATAAGTTTGTTTGTAAACGGGTCAAACACCTCTTCTTACTTGACATCTGACTAGCAGTGCCAAGCTCGAAGGGCCTGCGGGTTCAATTCAAGACAGGACGGGCTATGATCTCCCCGCCTAGATCAGTATCGCTCGTGGTTGATTTTATCTTGTGATTGAAAATTATGTGAGTATATATGTTCTCTATTGAATGTCTCACTCATGCAAATGTTATGTCAATTAACGGTTGCGGCACTGTGATGTAATGTGTACTATCAACTTGAGGCAATGTTGTGTCTGCATGGGGACTTGCGGCGCTGGTTAGTCTAAAATCACGAATTTATTATTGTATATCAACTTGTCATTTATACCACATCATTTATACCGATGAGATTTATATCATTTATATCATTCATATCATTTAGATTTATAACATTTAACTTTAGATTTATATCAATTAAATTTATAATATCTGACTTTCTATTATTTAGATTTCTATCCATTAATCTAATGTTATTTAGATTTATATCATACTGTATTTCATAAAAATTATTTTACTCTCAATTCTTTTACTTCAAATGTATTTATTCATTCAATATTAATTCGATATTCGATACCTTAATGATTAATTATTCTCATCATTAATAATTCGCATCGATTTTCTGTTAGTCGATTATACCATAATTTATCTCAATACGCATTGACATTTTTATCGAATTTAACACTTATCGGAATTAATATAATAGTAATCGCAAAACATTTTCTTAAAAAAAATTTCTATAACTACATTAATAATTTTTTGGCGGAAGATTTTCTACACTAAGCTATTAAGAACTTCTTTACGATTAATTAACGTGATGATGTAAAAATTTCGTTTGCTTAAATACTCCACTTTTGATTTCGACTCAACATTCACATTTAAATTAACGATTATTTGCGGCTGATAACCGGATACCATATGTAATTTCGCAAGGACAGAATGAGGCGACGACAACGACTGGAAAGGATCTGACTAACGTGGGGTGATAGACGACTCGGATTTAGACTTACAGGTTATTTATAGTTAAATAAGAAAACTATCATTATAAAATACATGTATTCAGATTTAGCAAAATAAACAATAATTACAAGTGAATGGAATCCAGAGGATAATTCGGTAATAAATAACTGACGGTTGATTTAATCTTCGCCCATCGACACGTTGGTTATTCAAAGTGTCTTTTTCGATCGTTCGCTATTACTGTGAAATCTCGTTCGCTGTCTTGGCTCTCGCTAGTTACTGTCGTCTCGGAATCAATGGTCTTATGTTGCCTTGTGTTTTAGGTTCGTTGTTGTTCTTCTTTGGTTTTGTTCAGTTATCTTGTTGTCGCTTCGAAGTCAACGAAAGTTAGTTTCTCGTCACTAATATTATGTCAATTCTGTGCGTCTATTTTAAAAATGTCTGCAATTTTATACCTTAGATCTCGTGTAATGGTGTTCTGCCTCGTCCAATCACCGTCCGCCAGCAAGGAATTTGAAATTTCTGGAATGATGGTTGGCTCGTTGGAACCATGTCTGTGGTGCGCGTGCCTGCGTGCCTACGATTTTTGGAGTAAGTTTTCGATTTACTATATAATTCCGTGATTGTGTGTTACCGTCAGGTGTCTAATGATTCAGGATGATTTATGCGGAGTCATCGTCTGATGTTTATTCTTAGAGTTACAATTGAAGGAATTAGAGTAACTTACAGCAGCAATTATCAAGTCTTGACCAGTGGAGGTATGTGAGTAGAAAAGCGAATACGGATGACATCCTGTCTCGAGAGCTGGACCTTCAAAGGTCGGTAAAAGTAATTCTAACGGAATAATGGTTCTTCTGTTAGGATTACTTTTAACCAATAAATAAAAATAAATAGTTTCAAAATATTTTATTTCAATATTCTAAAGGATCAAAAAAATTACTGACAAAATAGTTAACTCTCAATAAAAAAATAAACTAATCTGACAATTGAACTGAAATGAATGTCAAAACACTTTTAAAGGAAGGGAATTGTATGATAATAACTGGAAATTAGGATAAAGTTCAGATGGAATGGTAAAAATAAGTATATTAACAATAATTATTACCAAACCGAATAAAAAATCAGATTGGAGACGAAAGGAAAATGCAATCTCGAATCAATATTGTATCGGATGATGAAAAATTTGGTTTGAAATAGAATCAAAATTGATAACGATACGAACAGATTATGTATTCGTTAAATCTAAACTGTTACTTTTAAATTGTGCGCTAAATCTCTATTTCTTTTCTCTTTAGTTTTCGATGATTTTCGGTTTAACAAACATAATTATTTTTTATTTGTTTAAAATAAAATCCAGAATATTGAGCGATGGATAAGAATTGCTGAAAATGTTTCTATTTTTTATGTTGTTAGTTGCATGAGATTGAATTGTGTAATTCTTGTCAGTTACATCAAAATCTTGTCTCACTAATTTGATTCTTCTCAGGTTAATGTATTTTTCGTTTTGATTGATTTTGATTACTGCAATATTATTTTATATTTTCTTTATTTCATAAGGACTGTCGTACTTATTTTCGAAGCATTTGGTTTCTTAACAAAAGCTCTGATTTGTGAAAAATTGGATTGATTCACGTCACTTATGATTTTGTTAGTTATAGTATCTTTGTTTGTTAGGTAACTGAATTTTCTGTTACAGAAATTTTGGGGTGGTGATTTGTTGGTCATATTAAAAGGTTTTAGTCTATATACCATTAAAACGTCTGGGAGTTCATTTAGCCAATTTTTATGGTTGACTTTACAACGGAGTATTTCTTTTAAAGTTCTGTGCCATCTTTCTAGGTTTCCATTGCACTGAGGATTATAATCTGAGGTTCTACTTTTGATTATGTTATATTTTTTGCATAAATATTTGAATATTTCAGCTTCGAATTGTTGTCCTTGATCTGAAATTATTATTAAAGGTGGCGATATCTACAGAACCATTCTATTTCCCATTTCCTACATATAGCTTTTGCACTGCTTTCTTTTAGAGGAATTGCTTCGGTCAAATTTGTATTTTGATCGATAACAGTTAATAAGTAATTATAGTTTTTGTTTGGTGTTAATGGACCAACTAAGTCTATGTGAATGACATCGAAATTTGCGCAATCCTCAAATTTTGCTTTCATTAGTTTTGCATGTTTTGTTATTTTATTTATATTACAAATTTGACACTTTTCTATAAAACTTTTGACGTCTTTACGCATATTTGGCCAGACGACTTAAGACCGAATCATATTTTAAGTTGTTTGATTTCCAAAATGTCCGTGATTATGAATCTGTTCAATGCATTTTTGTCTAAGGTCTTTTGAAATTAATAGTCTTAAATTACCTTTTAAACTAGTATCAAACGAAATTCACATTAGTTTTGTAATTTTTAAGCTTTTAGAATCTTTAGCCTCTTTGTGAACTTCATATTGGCGGTTTATTAGATCCTTGTAATCTATAATTGGATTAAATATTATTGTATTGATATTCGATCTTGAAAATAATCGGTGTTTCCGAATTTTCCGGAAGAAGGGAGCATCTAAGCCCATGGAGATGCTCTGAGAGTGTCAAAAATGTCTTTGATCGCACTCGAGCGCTTTTCATTCATCAAATGTCGTACTGATTAATGACAAATCCCTTCAACTCCAGGATACACAAAACGCCGTTTATTTGATTATTTCTATTCAAATTTCGATCTAAAATCGATTCGAGTTTGATAATATCGACGATAAGAATCGGCGCATCAAAAATCGTATCATTCAATGTTTTTGTAATTTTAATATTTGTTTATTTTAACATCGCGATTAGCATAATTCAGCATCCAGAAAAGAAATTCACTCTATAATCAATTCAAAACGATATTAAGTGATGTATCAAATTTATTTTCATCAATCAAAATCTCTATCGTATTTAAAGGTATATCAAATTACTCCTACAAAACAAAACTCAAGGTCATTTCACACTATCAATTTTCAGTAACTAAATAATCAAAATTACAATTCAAATTGTTCAATTTGATTTGATTTTCTCCAATTTGAAACGAATATATAATAATGATAATAATTAATTAAAAAAAAAACAAAATATAATAATTAAAATGTTCGAATCCCGAACAATCAGCGACTAAATTTGTTTTACCAGCTATTTACTTAATTGAACATTGAAATTCAGAAATATAATTAATTTTTCGTAATTGACGTAATCTTTCATATATAAACAATTAATTAAAGGTTTGTGATCTGTTTGCATAAAAACTGTCTGTTTTCAAGTGTATATTTAAAATTTTTTTTATAGATTGATATATTGCTATAAGTTCTCTGACATATGTTGAATATCTGCGTTCAGTTGTATTTAGTTTTTGAGAAAAGAATGCTATTGGATGTATGGAATCTAATGTATTTTGTTCTAGGCCCGCTCCTATTGCGAAGTTAGAAGCATCTGTTGTTAGTATCAACGTGGAGTTATCTTGCAACATATAAATTATGAATTTTGTTTAATTTATTTTTGATAATATGAATTCAACATCGCTATTCCAATCGACTGTGTCATTTTACTTTTTGTATTTGTAATTTTCTTTTTAATTGGTTTTATGAATTTTGTACAAATACTGTATCCCAGAAATTATAATTCTGTTTTATAGAATTTACATTTGTCTACGTTGATTTTTAAACCTTTTTCTTCTAATAAACTCATTACTTCTAAAAGGTCTTTTTCATGTTTTTCAAAATTTAGACTACCGATTAATGTCATCAATGTAGGCTACTGAATTTTTATTACATTGAAAAGAATGGTATTTATAGCGCTTTTTGTGAGAGGTAGTTGTAACGTCGGTATTCGAGTTCATTTTTTTAACACCAAAATTTATTTCTATAACAATTCACATATTTAAAACAAATTTTCCTGTTAATTTAATTATCTCGCCACAGATTAATCTATTAAATTCTTTTCAATTCAATTTTTAAAATCCTGAAAATTTATTTCAAAAATTATTTAAAAATTATTTTAAAATTTATTTCAAAATTTATTTAAAATTGCTTATTAAAAATATTTTTATTTATAAATAAATATTTAAAATTTTATAGTTTTCTTAAAATTTTTAATTTTAAGATATTTAATAGATACATTAAAAGATATTTTTCATTTTTAAATATATATTTAATTTTTTATGATTTTCTTTTATTATATCATTTTTAATTTTTTTAAAATATTTAAAAGCACATTAAAAATATTTTATTTTTAAAAACGTTTTTGATTTTTTAATAGTTGTTTTATTATATCATTTTTAATTTTAAAATATTGAATAAGTATATTAACATTAAAATATTTTACCCTTTAAAATAAAAAATAATAAATTATTCAGGCAAGATAAAAATTTAAATTAACCCCTCATAGGAAGGTTGCTGCTGCATTTTTTAATCCGAATGGCATTTGATTAAAATCGAATAAAGCAAACAGAGTTATTATTGCTGTTTTTTAATGTCTTCTTTATTCATTGGTATTTGGTTTTACGCTTTTTGTAAATCTATTTTGCTGAAAATGTTCGCCTGATTGAATCTTGTGGTCACCTCTCTTAGGATAGGTGTCACTTAGTGTAATTGAGTTTAAGTTTCTGTAATCTCCGCAGCATCTGCAATCCACGTTTGATTATTTTTCATTAATAATGTAGAAGACCAATTTGAATTTGAAGGGGAAAGGATTTTCATTTCTAATAATTCTTCGAATATGATCTTGGCTACTCTAAGTTTGTCTTGTGTTAATAAACACAAAGTAATCAGGAAAATTTATTATTTAGCATAATAAACATCAGGTTGTTGAAGAATTAGATAGTCTAAATGTCAATTTATTTGGTGGTATGGAAATAAATAGATTGGGTTCCTGAGTTCCAAATCAGATATAAGTATGTTTCTGAAACAGCAAAAATGCGTCAACTGAAATCATCACCCTGAGGTTTGTTAAACAAATCTTGATTCCATGTTTAAACTGTTACTAAACATTCATCGTGTGAAACTCACAATGTGAGTGGTTTTGGTGCCGGTATTTTGATGGAAATTCTACGGTCAGAGTGCCATGTCAGACAAATTTCCAGTACCGGCTAAATCAGAAACCCGATTAATGAAAAGTGATCCGGTTGGGTGCGTCAAATTAATTAACTTTCAAAATTTAATTAAAATTGCTTATTAAAAATATTTTTATTTATAAATAAATATTTAAAATTTTATAGTTTTCTTAACATTTTTAATTTTAAGATATTTAATAGATACATTATTATTACATAATATTACATTAGTATTACATAATTATCTTTTTTTTAATTTTAAAACATTTTAATATGATTGGATAATTAAATTTGAACATTTAAGCATGGTCTTAAATGCTTTATTAATAATGCCTCAGGGACTATCCTCTCATGATGTGTCAAATTAACATCTAATGTAGTGGAAATCAATTTGTTGATTTTCTCAATGCGACAAAAATCTGCTGACATTGATTGGTACAGAATACTTAAATACTGCATTGGGATGATAGAACTCTATTATTTCGATATATGATTGACACATTATGTCTCTTGCATTGTGATATAATCTGAGTAGTCTTGGACGAAGAGTTTGATTGGGGAAAAGCGTTTTTTGAAATACACTATTAGAATCGATAAATTCGCGTTCCAATATACATAATAATAACATTGTCATGCTTTAAACAAAACATTCTCACTTGTTACCAGAAAATGAATGACTGATTAGTTAAATCAATTTCTAGATAATAGTTCCAAATAAAAATTCAAATTATCGGTACGACAGTTAAAAATAATCATAATAAACTGAAATTTATGATATTTGATTGATTTGAAATAGATTGATTAATGGTTATGGTACAGCTGCATGTTATCACCAGATATTCCACAATTGAAATGTCGAGATAAATGAGATGTCGTTAATATGTGCTTTACTCGCAACAGATCGTCTTGAGAAAAAGTTTTCCTCGTGACTCTCGACTCGTTCCTAGAGAGGTCGATGTGAGACATTGAGAGAGGTCAATTTGGCGATTTCGCGTTCTTGCTTCGATGAGTTCGGTTGAAATCGTTCGGAATGATAATTTGTTCAATTCGATACGATATTCTGTCGTTCAATCGACTCAAATTTTAAAAGATCAATTTTTTTTAAAATTAATTAATTATATATATATATATATATATATATATATATATAATAAAGAACAAACACTATTTTAGAAGTTTTTTATTCTTCAAAACATGTTTCACCATTACGGTATCATCAGATGTGAAGTAAATTTAAAATTACAAGTCATTTATTCAAGTAATTTATTCATTTATTCATTAATTTAAGTCACTTTGAGTATTACATAATTATCTTTTTTAATTTTAAAACATTTTAATATGATTGGATAATTAAATTTGAACATTTAAGCATGATCTTAAATGCTTTATTAATAATGCCTCAGTGACTATCCTCTCATGATATGTGTCAATTTTTTTCTTCAAAACTGTAAATTCAGTTTTATAGTTAACTTTATCTCTATTTCTGCATTTTTTAATGTTATCTAGATTTGTAATTTGAAATTTAATTCACAACTGATAATGCCGTAATGGCGAAACATGTTTTGACAAATAAAAAAACATCTATATATATATAATTAATTAAGTCGCATATTTTGCTTTTCGATTGAAGATTAATTTTTGATTTTATTAACAATCGTATTTTCATGATATTCCCGATTCAAATAACGATAAAGAGAAACAAGGTGATTACATTATGTTCTTACATTTCTACATAAATTAGAAGAGGCGAAAAGAATCGCTTCTTCATCAAGAGAAGTTACAACACTTTTCATCAAGAAGGAATTTAAGAAAATTTTGTTTTAACAAAAATCTTCAATACTCTTTTCTGTTTCATACTCAAAAACGAAGATAAATGTTGACATGAAATATTTGTAATTTATTAAAATGATAAAAGGTTGTTATTGATAAAAGGTTTATTAAATAAGATTGTCTGTCATTACAAATTGAAAAACTTATTTTCTCAGATAATTAGCTCATAAAAATTTTAAATAAGATATAAAACTCTAATCTAATCAACGTTTATTGTCAAAATTCGGTCAACCATGATCAAATTAATGAGGACCCTTGTTATAATATTTAAATGTAACATGATTCTGTGTTAAGTGAAGGTTTGCTTAGCAAAATTATATGACCATTAAAAGAAAATCTTTTTTTGTCTCTCATAGTTTGTTTTAAGAATATTAAAAAAAATAAAAAAAAGTCTCTTCAAAGTTCAATGTCCATATTTGGTCAGCCATGATCAAGTTATGAATGACCCTTTATAAACTGTTTTTTATGCAACAAGATTATGTGTTTAATTAAGCTTTGTTTAACAGACTTAAATGATAAATAAATATAATTATTTTTCATTAAAAAAGATCATTTTATAAAACATTTTTTCTAAGACATGAATATATAAAACTCAAAGAAAATTCTGATTGATTTTGTTTTTTATCAATTTTTTTACTTCCTTATTTTGTAAAAACCTTTTTAATCATTTAAAAAATCTTGCCTTTAACAACCGAAAACAGGTATTAAAACTTGTTATTCTAAAAGTAATAATGGTAAAGTAATGATTCCATAAAATATGTTAATCAATTGAATACTTTTTTTGAACAAAATCTATTTGGATTGTAATTATGTATCGTATATATACGAGATAGTAATTTTAATTTGCTGGTCATTATTAGGTTCGTGATTAAAATTGGAAGTCATAATTTTGTAAACTTTATTTCTATTACAATTTTCATTATTGAGGAATTTTCATTATGAGGATCAATATTTCAATTACATAATCCAGATCTCAAAATTCTAAATATAAATAATAATATCGATAAATATACAAATATGTTATTTTATTCAATTTTGTATAAATCATATGTGGTTTTTTTGTTTTATTAAATTTTTACAATGTTTATTAATTGAAATCTAAATTTAGATTTTTAAAAATATTTTTTAAAAATTCAATTCTTAAATGTTTTTTTTTGATTTATAAATTTTGATGATAAATTATTTTTTAATAAAAATCTTTTATTTGATTTTAATAAAATTGCATTCTTTTTAAAATTTATTTTGCTTAATATTGATTTCATACATTAAAAAGTATTATGATTTTATTTTAAATAGTGTTACAAAATATATCAAAATCTTCTTTACAATATTCTTTAACTTTGAAGATGATATTTAATTGTGAATTTTTTTAAAACTTCATTTTTATAAAAAATTGTCCCAATTCAATTAAAATATTATCATTACTCTAAAATTTTTTTAAAAACTTTTTTCATTTTAATTAGTAATATACTATCTGTGAATTATAATTTTTACAAAAATTATTTCGATTTAATTTGTAATGTTACTAAAAAATATATTTTTTTAAAAAATCTTATTTATTTTAATTAGTAAATATATTATCTATAACTTAAATTTTTATTTTAAAGAATTATTTCATTTTTATTAATCGACATTATTTTTACTTTATCTAAAATATAAATGATTTTTTAAAAATATCAAAAATTTAAAGATCACCAAAAGTAACCCCAACAGTCATAATTTAAATAATTTTTTTAATTATAAATTTGGGAAAAGATTTTGTCCAAAGATTTTAACCAATTCTTCATTTATCACGTTTAATGCAGCTCCCTATCTAATAGGCATTCAATCTCGATGTTCTCAATCGTAACATTTATGCTCGGCCATCCCTGTAGTTTGTTATACATAATCGGTACATTTTCCTCATTAATTATTAAGAGTTCTCCTGATTTATCCGATATCTTTTTAATAAACTTAATCACTTTATGATCTATTTCCGGTTCCTGGTCGTTCATACTTTGTGACTTATTTTTTATCAATTTTATTAAAACGATTACTATTATTTAATTTACTACTAATATTATTTATATTACTGATATTATTACTATTATATATATAATTTATATGGTTTGGTTTGTGTAATGAAAGACTTACTGTAGTGCCAATATCGGTTCCTCGTCGTCTTGGCATTGCTCGTTTTTTTCAGATTCTCTGCACTCTTCTTCTTCCATCATTGCTATCTGTCGTCCTCTTTGAAAACCTCTCAGGTATTCCTCCGACTTCCAGTTTCTCCCGTCTCTTTCCTGACTCCGTGGTGGCTGTCGATTGTCCATCTGTGTTCTCCCATGATACTCTTTTCTCTCTTGGTACTCGTTCCTTCTGTAATGACGTCGGTTCAGATTCGTGTAACACACATCCGCCTTATGTCCCAGATCGTTACACCTGTTACACATTATCGTCTTACATTCTCGGCGCACATGGCCCGTTTCTCCACATGCGTAGCACGTGATTTTCTTTTCTCGCTTGCATTCACTGCTTCTATGGCCTATTTCTTTGCAGTTCCAGCATGTATTGTTGTTACGTAAAGGAGGTCGTCTCTCCGATGTTTCCGTTTTCCTAATTGGATTCCCGGCTGTGTTTCTTCTTTTTACCGCTTCTCTGTACATTCATACGTCTTACCGCATGAACAGGTTTTCAGATCTCCGGATTTCATTTATTTTTCTCATCAAGTTCTTTATTTCCGGTATCTCCTTTATGTTTCTGAGTATAATCTTCTTTTTAACATCACTGTCCTTTGATCCTTGAATTAGAAGACATCTTTCTATTTCCTCTTTTGTCCATTGGTGTTTTGCTAATTTCTCTGCTAATTTATTTACTTTAGCAAAGTACTCCTCGATCAATTCTCCGGACCTCTCGAAATGTACAGTCTCTTCTAAGTCTTCCATAAATGTGCTTTTCTTAAGGAAAGCTTCACGAAGTCGGGCTTCATATCCTTTTATATCCGCAGGAACACTTTCATATATTGGTATTAACTCGTGGGACAATAACCCTATCACCAATATTTCCTGAATATTTTACTGGACCTTTGGCACTTTGAAATATCGAGCACAAGCCGATATATATGTTTCGACATTGTCCTGTCTCCGATATTTTTCCGGAATTAGTCTCCCAATCGACTATTCCGAGTTGCTAGCTATGGTCGCCATATTGGGTTCTTGCTCAAAAGACATTATATTGAACACAAAAATTTATTTCTATAACAATTTGAATTTTTTAAGCAAATATTTTTTGAGGAATTTTTGTACTTTCTTTTTTTGAACAACTAATATAAATAAAAATAGATATAAATAAAAATATGGTTTGTATATTTTTTTACAAATTAAAATTTTATATTTTCTTTAATAAAAATTATAGTGAATTAAAATTTTGTCACAAAAATTTTGTTGCGTCTTTTATTAATTTTTCAATTTTATGGTACATTTAAATTTAACTGTTTCTCAATTACATTTTCCAAAAAAAAATTAAAATCGCATTTTTTATTTAAGTCAATTTAATGGTTTTCAATTATTTTTTAATTCCTATTTTAATTTCCGATAAAAATTATAATTACATTTTCCAAAAAATTATAACTACATTTTTAATTTACTTTGATTTAAAAGTTACAAAAATAGTTTAGTTTACTTTTATTTCGCAAATAAATATCAAACTTAAATTACTTTTATTTTATTTCAAATAAATATTTTCATCAAATTTGAAATTAACTTTTTTTTACTTTATAATAAATCTTTACATAAATCTTTTAATAACCATACCGTAAAATTTATTTTATTAATTATTTTACATTAAATTTCTGAAAATCTATTTTAACATATAACAATATTTTACGGAATGTAATTGTTTATTTAATAATTTGATAAGATTCAAAAAATTTATATTTTATGAACGTTCCCAACAATTCCCATGTGAATAGCAATTCCCTATCGAAAGTCAAGAAAAAATCGATAAATTACAATCGGAAGTTAAAGTTTTACGAAAGGAAAAAGAATTACTGAAGGATAAACATTTGAAAATCGTAGAAAACATGAAAAAAATAATTATCCATTTCAAAATAAACAACGCCAATCTTTTGAAATTAAGCATCAATCATGATAAAACATCGTGTATCGAACAGAACTTAATGAATCGACAATGGGAATTAACGATTTACAAAATGAAAAATGTGAAATCAATAATCAATTGGCTCAAAAAACCTGATCTATCTTGCAAATTATTGCCATTACTTTTACCATTTTTCGTGTTTCAAATACTTAGATTTGCAGGCCGTAAATTAATAATGTCAAAATGAAATATATTTTTGATGTATTAAAAATATTAAGTAGTTCAAAAAAAATTTAAAATAAAAATAAAATAAAAATTTGTGTGGATATTATTTGTTGGTGGCAAGGAAAATTGTTTGTGAATTAAATAAATGATCGATTTTGATGTTATCCTTAATTTCGACGTGACTACAACTTTATTGTTTCTAGTTATATTTCGGTTGATTCCGTATTCCATTGCGACGGCCGGTTTCTGTGAAATTCTCCACCACCAACCAGTAATTAAAGTAATTAAATTACCATATCTAGATGGCACTTCATTAAGAATAGTTGGGTCGCCATGCAGTCCGCTCGCTTCCTTTCTGCCCATGATCGAACGATACTCAACCGGTAACTTATTGGTACCGGCATTATCGACACTAATAGAAATAAAACGAATATTCATTTATGTCATTATCTTGGAACATTGTAAAAAATAGACTTTTTTAAATATACTTTTTTAAACGTTCGAATCAAAAATTTTTATTGAAATTAAAACAAAAAAGAAAATACATTTATAAATTTGTTCCTTTGTTTTCAATTAACTCCCCGTTTTTGTATATAAAATATAAGATTTTTTTAAAGATAAAATTTTATTGATGATAATCCTTTAAAATTTCTTTTCTTAATTTTACCAATTGCAAAAATTTCAATGATAATTAAAATTTACAATTTATAAAATTAAAGTTTATTATTGCGAAAATTAATTGAATTTACAATTTATTAATTTTGATTTTATTTGTTTTTAATATTTTTTTAATGTTTTAATACGCAAAGGTATATAAGTGATGAGTGATTAAATGTGGTCAATACAGATTAGTTTAAATTTGTAGGGGAAAATGTATGTTCTCCTCACCCAAGACCCCCTGGGATTCAGCGTAATCATGGTAACGGTCGCGATTTCCATAGCAGGGGTTCCGGTTACGATGGCAACGGTTCCCATTTCCTTGGAAATGCTTCTGATTCGTTCCCGTCTCAAAATCAACGGTCGCGATTGTATTATCCTAAGCAGAAACGCATCTAATTAGTTCTCAGTACGCATCTAATATAATATCTAGTGACCCAGTCACATATATATTAATATTATATAATAATTATATATATATATATATATATATATATATATATAT
>MQRK01238087.1:10931-30252 GCA_001938485.1 Girardia tigrina | reverse complement strand
CTAGAAACTTGTTTTTAAAGGCTTTTTACTCAATCGAATTTCTTCAAACTTTGTATACTTACTCATTCTCGATGACAATAAAGGATTATGTAAAAATTTGATCGAAAAAACTTTTTAAGATCCCAAAATGGAAAGAAACGGAAAATTCGGAGTTCCCAAACAATATTAATTGCAAGATATCTACTTATAAATTATGAGTAGTTTATATTAATTTTTAATGTGTTTTTTTAATTAAAATTTTTTTAATTTTTAAAATTTAAAAACTTTGTTGACAAAGTAGAGTTTTGTCTCCATAAAGAATGGATATAAAAAACTTAATTTTTTGATTTACTAGTTTATTGTTAAGTCAATTACATTCGTCAAATAGAAGGAAAAGAAATAAATAGAAGTAATTTGTGCTCCCATGATTTTTTTAATATAGGCTTATTAATATCCGAAATAATCACATATGCCTTTAAAACTGTCAGAGATATAATCCGAGTATTTGTCTTTGATGTGTACTGCACGTCCGCACGTCCACCTTTAAAGTATTCTGTCAAATATTTACTGCAGAATTAAGTCTTACATTTTCGTACCGAAGTGTTTCCTAAAAATTACATCCAATACAGAAATTGCGCTATATGAATGCAATTTTTGACTTCGAAATTATTAAAGTTTGTGTACGACTTAAAGTTTTTCTAAATTTTCTATCAGTGTTTTGATAAAAATTAAAATTTCCGTTTTACTCTAATTTTAAAATAAAATATAAAATTATAAATTTATTAAATCTATTTTTTATTTTTCTAAGGTTAAAGAACTGGCTTTATGGAAAGAAGTAGTTGAAAAAAAAGATAATCAGTCGAGTGTTTTGTTACTTGAACATGAAAAGGATAAATCCGTCACTTCTGAGGAAAAAAGTTCACAGTGTACATTTGAAACCAATTCAAATGAAAGAAATGAATTAATGAATAAAATCGAAAATCTTGAAGAGCAAGTATCGACTTTGAAAGAATCCATTTGGAAAATGGAACACACGATACATAAATTTGAAGAGACTAGTAAAATCTGTCAAAGTTCGCAGAATATATCGGAGTCTCTGTGTTCGGAAGACGATTTGAACCGAGTTATTTACGAAGTGGAAAAAGTTAGATCATTTTCGAGATTTTGGTTTACTCTCAATGACAACAAATAGCAACTTTTCACTGATCTTTATAGATTTACAAAAATGGATTACCCGAGAAATCGGGCACGGATACAATGTCGGAACATGACGATTCCCCATTAAACGAAACTGAATTAGTTACGATGAAAAATATCGATGATATTCCTCAAAGTATTTCAGAGACTTCAAATGAGAATTCCAGATGAAACGGACCCAGGTTTACTGAAGCTATCGGCATTTCCAATTTTTTATCGAGTTTCACGGATCTGTTATTTTTGATAAAGAATAAATGTTAATCGTTTGTTTTTTTGTGATCATTTAATTTGCATTTTGGTTTCTGTGACATTTATGGCGACTTGGTAATAACACAGGTCTGAATCTGTCTTTGGTTGCACATATTGAATGTATTGCACATATTGAACTTATTCTCAAACTTTAAATGGGTTCGAAGTGCCCCTCTCTAAAATTTTTGTTGGAGGTGTACATCGAACACAAATGCTTAGTGGGCCATTTTTGTTAAGCACAACTGGTGATGTTGGATGAACCAAAACAAAAAAATGTTACAAAAACAAAATTTTACAAAAAACAAAATGTTAACAAAACATGTTCCCTTTGGCTCTTCTTTTGATACATCTGCTCAATTAATGTTTCCCGATTTCTTTACTCGCGCTGGTAAGAAATAATCGAGTCAATAATTCTTGAATTTATTTTTTCTTTACATGAAATATGCTCAATAAAATGAATTTGTCTCTGACTGTTAGTCCTCGATTATTTTGTACTTTTAAAATCGATGTTTCCCACACTTTCCTTGGTGCGATTGAGCTAAATTTTTTCTCAAATGTGTAATCCCTATGACAATTTGATGAATCAATTAAAGTATTTCTATCTAAATCAGGGGTTGTCAACCTTTTCATGGATACCGCCCATTTTTTTACCTCGATTAGTAGTAAAATATTCTTACCGCACGCTTGTTCTACAGTATTAATAATCGATGAAACAGGAACGTTTAAAGGTTAAACAATTTATAAAGTACAGTTACTGACAATTTAAGCATACAAATACAATATTTTATTACGCTAGAAAATATATGTATAACAACTTACTACATCATAACAAAGTATCACATAGTATCACACTTACATAAAAATATTTTGCATATTATTCCCTTACAGACAGGAATTATGGTTTATTCATTAGGCAGACAAAGTTAATTCCGAACGTGCATAAGAAAAAAACAAATTTAGTAGATCATTTCAAATTAAGTTTCTGTAATTTTTTTAGTCTATTGAACTGTTGCAACGTTAAATGATTTTAAGCAGTAGTGTAAAAAAATAATAGCAAACGAAATGCTTTTAACTTCTTCTGTGTGATGTTCAGCAAAAATTCTTATTTATATGAATACAAAGAAGCAATAAACACCTGCACCAACAATAATTTGGGCAATGAATAAAACAGTAAATAATCCGCACGCATTATTCAAGTCTTTTATAGCCTTTAATCTTTGTACATCAAAACACAACGTGTATCTAAAAAGCTAAAAATCAAATATACCTGAAAAATAAATTGTTCTCAAGTAATATTTCCAACAATATATTGCTTTTAAAAAATGATTATATTTGAACTAATAGGAAAAATCTTTTCTTATTGGAAAAAATAAGAAAAAATATTTGTATTCCTACCCCCCACCAAAAATTCCCAACTGTACAGGGGTGGGCGGTAGGGACCAGGTTGACTTTCACTGATCTAAATGATTAAGTAGTCATTTTTTGCATAAAAAATTGCGATTAATTTTGTGATTACCTATAATTATCCCTTTTTATAAATAAAATAGAAAAGTTTATAGAAAAAAATAATTATTTTCTAGTTAATAATCTCTGAAAAATAAAGAAAACTACTCTTATTTTATAGTAGAATTTTTGTATATAAGTTACAATTTAAGAAAGAGTATCACTATTTGAAAATTTTATGCCCAAGTGAAAAGACAAAAGGATTAATCACTTAATATATTTTAGATGACTTTCTCCTTTTACTGAAAGATTTTGATAACTTCTTTATCGATTTGTCGAACTTACATTTTTTAATAATAATTGTTTAACACAAATTTTACAAAAATATCGAATTTCAAAATGTAGTTTTAATCAATTCTAACTTGGAAGGATGAACTAATTCATTTTTGTTTTTAAATGTTTGGTGAAAAAGGAAAATACAAGTTTTTGAATGAATTCGCTGATAATCTATGATTTGGCTCGCTATCACTTTATTGATGAAGCCAAAATTAAAGTCGAAAATCATTCAGCATGGGTTATTTTACCACACAAATTGACTTTAAAACTTTAGTCATTATTTCTTGAACAAATCATTTCCACAATAAAAATATGGGAAGTATGGACGGTTAATGACTAAACTCAAGAATTTTTAGAAGAGGAAGAAAAGCAGGTTAACAATTGTTTGGACAAAATATCAGAAAATTCCGTTAAAAATGTATTCAAAGCGATAAACATTTTCGAATATCTTACTGGTCTAAAGCATTGCAATAACTGGATCCAGGGACAACAATGCTCTAATGAAATGCTTGACGATTTCCATTAATAGTTTGAACTATTTTTCAGCGTATCGATTTAAGAATTATATGGCTTTGGATAAACAAAATGTATAAAAATATAAAATATCAAAAATATATACTTCTATTAAGAACACAAATATGATTTATAATACTTTTATTGACATCACATGACGAATTGCTTTCAGTATTATTCTCCACAAAAATTCCGTAGTTAGGCATCGTTCTTGATTAATAAATAAAAATTCTATTTCTAAAACTCTAATTATTCGAAGAATTTTTATTGACAATTCATTACTAAAATATTTTATAATTACTTTCCAAAATATTTGAATTAATTATAAATACCTTATGAATGATTACAGATATCTTTACGTTACAATCTACTTTCAAAATATTTTAAATCAATTTCAAAAAAAATTTAAAATATTTTGATTAAAATATTATTATAAATTTAGTAATTAAAATATAATAATTTAATTTTAAAGTTATTTACATTTCAAATTTATGGCGGCCCTAAATCGGTTGACAACAATTATGTAACAGACATGAGCCACTAGAGACTTCTTATCTTGGAAGCTTTTATACTGGAAAATCAGAAGAGGTGATAAATAAATTCTATTTCAAGATCTAATTCTGGTTGCGCGTGCAATTCTTTGTGTTAACTGACCTCGAACGGCAAATACCGTTTCAATCAGTCAACGATACCACTGTAACAGATGTTGTGGTTGGAATGACTGCTAGACATAGCATGACTACCGTTAGTTGGTGTGCTTATCGTGGAGCGGATTGTGAGGGCGTTTTTGGACACTGGTGGCTCAATGATGATGAGAGATTAGATTTGGTGCCATCAAATCACATGGAGTGAGCGTTCGAGAAACTGCAGACTTGGATTGACTTTGATAGCATATGCTGCCTAGTTGGAGCTTTAAGTAAGCGGGCAACAAAATGGCGATGTTATGGTCCCGTTATCATATATTTGGAATGATTTTGGAGCATTGTCCTTTTTTGGGATGGACTAAATCACCATGCTTTGTGGTGTTTACATTGCCTTAGATGAAATAAAAACAACTTTCTGTGTCGATCGCCTTGAGGTTGCTTTGTTGGAAGTAGAACAATAGCCTTGAGCGAGTTTTAGATAAAGGAGAGAGTGAGCCTCTTCAAGCAAGTAATTAAGGAAGAGTGATTCATAGTGAAAGACCAAACAACCAGAAATGGCTGCAGTAATTGCATAATTTGATACAAGTGAAGATATTTATGCGTTGAAGCAACTTCATGACAAACACACTACAATAAAGTATCAACAATATTATATGTCACACTTTACAATAAACGTAACTTATATAATGTTCTATTCAAGTTAAGAATAGATCAAAGGACAACAGAATTTATGTTGATTAGGTAAAGATAAAATACTCCTCCGTTATAGACTGAATAAATTTTCCTAATAGTTTGGACAAGATATAATAGTATTATGAAAGTGAATTAAACAAAATTGCAAATGTTTTTCATGAAAAGAATGCAGATTTTGTTCCCAGAGTCTAATAGAATATGATCAAACAAAATCAAGTAAACCCAGAACAGGAATGTCATCTGTAAAAGTGGAAAAATAGTAAAGAAATGACTATGGATAATAGCAGCGAAATAGAAAGAAAATCGAAATAATAAAAATTAGTAGAGAAACAGAAAACATTTAAACCATTTGAGGAATGTTCATTGAGATTCTTGAAAAGGTAAAATTGATATTTAAATGTCTCACTTAAAGTATTAAACAGATTCTGTATAGAATAAGTTCTTCGACGCCGTCTAACTTTTTCTAATCGATTGACATTTTGTCAAAGGCAAATAAAAATAAGTTGTGATGGAATTCAAATTAAACTTCTTGTCCATAGACAAATAGATTTAGTTTCTATAAATTTCTTATTAGTCGCCATATTACAATTTCACATTAATTATTAGGAAAATTATGTAATTTTTTCATAAACTAAAAATAATATTGTATTTTAGGCAATGTCTGTGTATTAATTTACGTTCTTTTGAATGAGATTAATAAATTAGGCTTATAATTGACTTTGTAAAGTCGTTTATCTCAAAACTTTCCTCAGGCTTTAATATATTTGATCACCTCTTTGCAAAAATAATCTCAGACATTTTGCGAAACAACAGTCTGCTTTGTTTACATTCGTGATGTTAGATGTATCTCAATTAATATGAATATTAATAAATAAATCTTACTATCACCGAGAAGTTATTAACAAATATTTGCATTCAACGAATATATTAATACTAGGAAAAATAATAATAATAATAATAGTAATAGTAACATTCTAATGTCAAAGTTTTGGGTAAAAATTAAAATAAAAAACCAACTAATACAAATTATTGTTAATAAACAGATTATTTTATAATAGTAAATATATATTCATAAAAGATAAAGGCCAAGGGCGGATCCAGGGGATAAGGCGGATAATCGATCCTAGAATCTCAAATTTACACACAGAACAGTACAGTGGGATTGAGGACTTTTGCAAAGAAAACTCAAATTTCATTGGTTCCCCACGTTTTGTTGTTAAATTATAAACATTCTCAAGAGTTCAATAATCTAATGAAATATAAGGCCATATTCTACAGAAATTATTTTGTTAAGAGACATTATAAGAAAATACACTAAGATTTCATACCAAACATTTACTCTTACTTAAGTAAAAGCTCATAATTCCACTTCACTCTTCTATGATTATTTATATAATAGGGTGCTACAATGTTTCTCTTATATTTAAAGTTAATCTATGAATTTTATGGTAAATAATATAATTCTCTTTCTGATTTTTACCGATTCGATAAGAGCATTTAACTATTGACACACCCCTACTAGTTACCATGGTGCTATCTCTTTCTCTTATGTCAGTAGTCACCTTTTTTAATGCAACTCGAATGTTCGCTGCTTCGCGAATAGTGCACGAAATATTTCATTTGATATTCACGCTAAAAAGTCTGCTGTTTTTACTTCCCTTGCAAAATTTTCAACTTTCTAAATTTTCAAAAATTTCAACTTTTGAGGTCTGCACAATTCAAAACACACGTTTTAAAAAAATTCGGTGTGTCTTTCGGTATGCTGGTTAATTATCTCTAAAATTATTTATCAAAAAACAATAAATTTTGGCATGCAGCTTAAAATATAACAAGGATGTTACGATTTGTTTTGGTAGAAATATACAGGGTAGAAAAAAGGTTATGGTCAAAAATGTAATTTTTTGAAAAAGAAAGTTCTATAATTTTATTTTATTTTTAGAAAGTACTTAAGAAATGCTCTTTAGAAATATCCTATTTTTTATACAGGGTGATCTAAAAGTATAGGGACGGCTAAATATATCGAAACTAGAGTTGATAGAAAAAAAACTTGTAGAAAAAAAAGTTGTAGGAAATCAAATTTTATTTTACACCACAGTATATTTCCTTATACACAATGTACCAAAGAAGTACGAGAAGAAAAAATTACATTTTTTGAATTGGAATGCCCTACATATTTTTGCATATTTTCGAAAATAGACTTAATTCTAAGAACTTTTTCTCTACAGACCATATTTTTATATTCAATTTTTGCCGAACTACAGAAGTTGATATCATAAAGTGTATCATAAATAAATATAGTAATGTAAGAATTTTGATTAGCCACTGTGCATAACCGTTAATGATGGAGCAAAAATATTTTATTTTCCTGTCTTAGTTTACAAGGGCTATTTCACTATAAAACTAAAACTCAAAGCGAGGTTAGCACCATGAAAAAAGACTTAATTCAATTTTAAAGATTATTCTACGGATATTATATTGAAAAAAGAGAACACTAATTGTTTTGTATACCAGTTTTTAGGCACTTATGTTGAATAATTACAAATAAGATATTACCTTAATGTCAGTGGTGAGCTATGGAATTTTTAACAAGGGACTCGCTCTTTTTTTCTCGTGAATCGTGTAAACTAGTACTCAAACAATGTGTCATTGCGACTGACATAAAAAAAACAAAGTCATGGTTTAATAATGGTTTAAATGGTTTAATTCAAACAAAACAAAATATATATTAAAAATGAATACAACAAATAATAGACACAAAATAATAAAATAAAGAAAAAATATGACATTTGTAAAAAAGAACTTAAAAGAACCACTACAAGTATATTGAAAAGTTATCAATGACAACTTACGCCAGAATGAAAATACAAATAGTTACCGAATAGAACAACGGCCTCGCAAATCATGGAACGATTAAACAAACGGCCCGCGAACCCCTTATTGCTCACAACTGCTATTTAAAGGTAAATATTTATATTTCTTTAAAATAGGTATTTTTCTTAATTTTTTTAATAATCATAATTATTCTATAGAATTTGCGATTATCCACCAAGTCAAACTATTTAGAAATCATTTTGTTTTGCAAGTTAATGCAGTTTAAATTTAAAAAAACTGTCAAAGAATATTACTTCAATTTTTTTATCGAGATATCTTTATATTTGTTGTAGTTGTTTAAATGTGTGTTTGTAGATGCGTCGGCGTTTTGCAAAATGTAGTTTGCTATCCTTTAATAAAAATAATTTTTATATTATACGTTTCGTATGTACTTTTTTATTAAAATACTTTAATCGAACTTCTATAATTTCATTAATTTTATATATCAAAAAATTACCCCCCAGGCTTGTCCCCGGGATCAGCTCTTGATGAAGGCTCATTATTTTTACATAGCCTAGGATCACAGTTTACATATATACACGCATAAACACACTCTTACAAACATGTATTTTTTTTACCCATAAATTTTGAGCAAAAGATTATAAAAACATAAATTTAAATAACTAAATCATTTATAAACACCAAAAGAAAACTTAATAGTATAATTTATTAGTAAAATATAAGAAATTATTCTTTATTAGCTTTCCTATTGAAATACTGGCTGCTGGGCAAAGATGCAGCAATCAGGACCTTTTTTTGTTTTCCTTAAATTGAGGCATCAACGAATCCGATATGATCAGATTCATCGCACGTGACATAACGTTGTTCAACAAACATCGCAATAGAGTTTCATTTACCAATTGTTATGAAAAGAAAGTAAAAAAACGCACTAATTAACATTTATTTCCATTAAATACATTTTTTATTTAAAAGTTCCTCAATTGTGATCACTTATTAAAACAAGTTTTTAATTGTTTATTGCTTTTGATATTACTAGACCAGCAGTCACTACCAGATTATTTTCCATCATCAAATCTTCAATCTTCAAATCTACGCCTTGCCAAAACTTCACCAAAACATTGATGCGAATGGGTTTTTCCCCTGAAATCAATGACTGCAACTAATCATACACTGTCGATGAATTAGTCAACATTTCTACGGTTATCAGCTTCCCCGTGATCAAATTTATTCCGTGAATAACTGCATTAAATTTAACTAAGTTGATATGAACCCCGGCGTCGACTTTCCGTAGCCATGATCCATCTTCCGCAATCTTGTGGCAACGTCCAAACAAACACCACTGGTAATGTTACTTGCATCGTACCGGTAACAATAATAAGGCATATTATTAATATCTAATGATCCTTAGATTTCTTTCTTAGATCCATCAGGAGAATCTAAAATCTGATTTTTCGAAAAATCTTTCAAAAATATTTTAACTACTGTTTCCTTTATTAATTTTTCTAGAAAAGATTTAGAATAACCATTCTGATTTAACAAAGAACTTAGTTTATTAACACTTTCTACTGATTTAACAAAAGTGGAAGACAACGACCACGAAGGATAAATTAAACCTTTAGTCATGTTTCTTCTATACTTAAGTTCACAAAAACTGTCCGGTGATGTATATAAACCCGTATCAGTTTGCTTTCTATAAATTCCAGACTCGTAACTAAGAGATTTTCTTTGAACAAAAAGATCCAGGAAAGATAAAACTCCCTTCCTTTCATTTTCAACTGTAAAAGTAACATTTGAATGTAACGAATTCATAAAATTTAAAAATGGAAGTACATCAGCCTGATTTTTAAAAACTTGAAATGTATCTAGATTCAAAATTAAAACCTTTATTATCATCTGAATTTTTGTGTCGTGATAGTTTTGAATTTGTTGATTTCGTTTCTACTTATAAAGTACAAAATGAAGGTGAATTTATGATTTCTTTTGACATCTCTAGTTTATTTACAAATGTTCCTTTGGTTGAAACTTTGAATTTGTGTTGTGATCTATGGAAAAATAATCATTCAGAACATCATATTGTCAAAGATGTTGGGTTTCGTGAGTTATTAAGTTTTGCAACATCAAATGTTCATTTTCTTTTTAATAATGAGCGGTATAAGCAAACTGATGGGGTTGCTATGGGTTCACCGTTAGCAACAACGTTAGCTTCTGTTTTTCTTTCATAGATTGAAAATAAAATTAAATTGTTTGATTGAAATCAACCTTTAGTATATAAACGATACGTTGATGACATATTTCTAGTTTTTAAAAATCAGGCTGATGTACTTCCATTTTTAAATTTTATTAATTTGTTACATTCAAATGTTACTTTTACAGTTGGAAATGAAAGGAAGGGAGTCTTACCTTTTCTGGATCTTTTGGTTGAAAGAAAAACTCTTAGTTACGAGTCTGGAATTTATAGGAAGCAAACTGATACAGGTTTATATACTTCACCGGACAGTATAGAAGAAACATGATTACAGATTTAATCGCTCCTGGCCGTTGTCTTCCACTTTTGTTAAATCTGTAGAAAATGTTAATAAACTAAGTTCTTTGTTAAATCAGAATGGTTATTCTAAATCTTTTCTAGACAATTTAATAAAGGAAACAGTAGATAAAATAATTTTGAAAGATTTTTCGAAAAATCATAAAACAAATTTATCCCAGTTAAAATAAGCATTATTAAAAGATCTGTAGAAAAGAATATAAAAGTACATTTTTGATATTTTTTAACTAAGAAATTACTAAATATTGTATTTATCAATTAAAAACATTTCAATTATTAAGAAATAAAGTCGATTTCAAAAGCAGATTAATAAATTCCAAATGACCTTGTTTTGTTTAAATTCATGCAAATAATGTTCAATGAAATTTCATAAAATTTAAATTGATTATTATATCATGACAAATAACTGCAAATATATTTTTCAAGGTTTTCTATTGACTTTATGCTTTGGAATGTTTTCAATGTTCATCGAAGATTATACCGATCAATATAGGCCGACTCTAAATGAAGTTGTAAAGAATCTTTTCATCAATTTTCAAGCGAATGTGAGCCAGTTGATTTAACAATTTTACTTCAATTTTTTCTTACTAAAAAAAGTACTAAAAATTTAACATAAATTTTTTTCTTACATACTCAAATTCTTACAAGTAATCTATCAGAAATTCGTACAAATATAATTCATAAATAATTTAATCATTTGTTTTCGTTACCGGTTTCAATGTTCAGTTTCTTTGGATAATATTTACATTAGAATATTTTTCTAGAAATATTATCCATATAATTTATTTTTGGAAAAAGATTTTGATTTTTTTATCTAATAATAGTACCACTAATAATATTTTCAATTAAATTTTAAAATATTTTTTTATTATTATTGAAATAAATATATTAGTAGCAATCAATTATTTAATTTTTAATTAAAATTTTAATTAATTACAATCTTTTTATTACAAAAACTTTAACTCTAAATTTACCTTAATTATTTTTAATTAGTGAAATTATATTAGTTAAAATTAATTCATAAATAAAGGTTGGAAAGAAATTTCTGAAGGATTATTTGACAATTTTCAGAGATTAACGAAAAGTATCCTGAAGTATATTAACTTTTCAGCACAGTCATAAATGTGTGTTCTGATTATATACTAATCTACTTTATAGTTTGAAGGTTTAAACATTTTAATGTAAATAAGTTATAACAAATAATGTTTATTATGAGTGAATATGAAAAAGAATACATCATTATGAAATATAAAAGAAATTTTTGCTTTTTATAGTAATGATGAAAGTCATGATTGCAAATAAACATTAAATAAATTTTGTTGATTTTAATGTAAAGTAGAAAAATAATCTTAGCATTTTTAGTTAAAAAATAAATTAAAAATTAAATCATCATCATTGTCTGTTAGCATAATTTCAGAAATTTTTGGAATATTAATTTAAATGTTTTTTGAATGGTACAATAAATAAAAGAGTCTATAAAACATCAGATTGCAGTATATATTAAGATTTTAAAGGATATTTATTTTTAAAAAATAAAAAAAAAACAGATTAGCTCTGAACGCGCAAATTGTTTTTGATTTATTTAAAGGGAAGCTTTGAAATTTGATAATACGTCGACACTACCAATATTCTTTCAAATACCATTCTTGAATGCTCTGAATCATTCAAAAAAGGATAAGTTAATGATTTTTTTATCTTCTTTTAACTCTTTTAACTCGTGTTTATGTACGTACATTGTTTCACGTAACCTTAATGTTAGGATCTTTCTGTTTGTTAGTGCCTATGTTATTCCTCAAGCGTCCTCGAAGAATATTTAAACCATAATTTAAATATTCTTTAATATTATCTAAAATTTTCCTCAATGATGCTATATTAATGAGTCTTCTGAACACTAATTTTGATGTTTCAAAAACGTTTAGTGAAAGCTTATTTTGGAAAATAATAATTGAACATGTTTCAAATTCTCAAATAAAACAATAGTGTTTAAACATCTATATAAGTTTTAAAACTATTTTTGTTCTAGTATTTTTTTCGATTTTATTTATATTTCTTATCTGATTTAAATGCAAAATTTTTTATTTCAAAATTGTAAATTTAAAACTAACAAAATTTTCAATTTACAATTGTGAGGAATATGGGGTGTGTAATTGTTTTTGTAGTGTTTGCATGTTTAAATGTTGTGTGTTGATTTGGGATTGTGCCTCTCCTAATCAGATTATAATTCTTATAATCTGAAACTAATTTATTTAAATTTAGATTTAATATTCAAATTTTTAATTTTTATTATTACAACTTTTAAATAATTTTATTGATTTTACTTTTGTAAATTTTTAAATAATTAAAATCAAATTAATGTTATAAAATGACTATAAATATATTTTATTTTAGCCAATAAAATTTAAATTAAATATTTTTAAATAAAATAATTTTCTCAAGTATAGTTTAGATTATAATGAGAGATATTGAAAATTGAGTGATGGATTTAAGTTAAAGAAATACTATTGATCATCATAAAGATGATAAGAAATGTGAATGTAATAAATGTTCTGTCAAATGTGTGAGTTCTCTTAACATGGCGACTTCACACCACGTGACTCCAAACATCAAAGGTCCAGAAACATTAAATGAATCCGAGCACAAATTAGAAGAATTCTTGATAAGTTTTAACAGGTATTCAAAGATTATGAGATTATCAGAGGAGAGAAAAATCCTACTAGTAACACCCTACTTGACTCCAGATGCGATTCTGAGATTCGAGAAGGCCCCAGGGAATACTTGCGAAGAGGAAATTCGAGCAGAAATCTATTTTGGATTTGATGAAAGATCTCATAGAGTTAAGAGTAGGTTGCGGTGACCCGTCACTTGCGTTCCGCAAAGCAGATGAGATAATCGAAAAATTAGTGGAGAAAAAGTTTGGTAAGAAAGAACTATCAAACTTGGTCTATGCTAATAGAATTGAAGATGATAACGTCGATCAAGAGATAGCGATTCAAGGTGTAACAAAGGCAGAGAAGATCGAAAACATACAAATGAGGATGTAGGAATACGGGAAAAAGAAAAGAAATTCACCGATTGCAGCATATAACACAAGGAAAGGAAATGATTGGAAAACTGTGGAGAATAAAAGAAGAATACCAAAGCCACGGAAGTCGAAATTATAAAGTCAGAAAAATAATTTTTTGGGCATACCATGAGGAAGGTCATGTTAGAAGAGAATGTCCGAACGTTAAGTGTAGCTACTGTCAAAGAAAAAGACACCTACGAACACAATGTCATGAAAACCAAAATATGTTTAAAGAACGTGATCGACGGAAATGGGACAATAATAGAAATCATTGGAATGACAGGAGGGATTATTCTAATCAGAGATATAGAGAACGACCGGCATATATGAATAAGAAACAATACTTGGCGGAGTTAGATGACAGGGATGATGAAATGGACAAGAGATTGGAAATGTCTGATAGAAAAGAAGAGAATACAGTAAGATATTATTCTAGAGGTAAAAGAAGATCCGGAGACGAACAGGGCAACGAGGAAGCACGATCATAAGGAAAGGTGATCAGTGTGCTTTATTAGAAAACGAATGTAAATGAATGTGTGTGTGATTGTATGTTTGATTTTAAGTATGAAAATATTCCTCAAGAGATGTGCGAACTTGAATGTGAAGATATTGTAAATCGAGAACAGTGTAATAGTATGACAACTCAAGATGATAAGAAACTAAATGGTAAAACGGAAATATTGAAGATATCAACGTTTAAGATAAATTATAAAGAACTGAAATGACGTCCAAATGTGAACTTTTACGTGAAAGATAGGAAAGTTCGTTGCCTTTTGGACACTAGAGCAAGAGTAAATGTAATTAAAGTGGAGATAATTAAAAACATAAAAGATATTAAAATAAGAGAAACGAAAAAACGTATCCATTGCGAAAATGATTCAGAACTGATCAATTATGGCATCGCTCAATTAAATGTGGCTATTGAGGGAACACAAAAGTTAATAAAGTTTTATGTGGTCAAAAAAATTCGACCCCGGATTGATCGCAGGTATAGATTTCTTGGACAAATTCGGAATAAAACTTAAAAGACAGATACCTCGAGATGGAGAAATATTGGTGATCAGAGACAACCCATCAGATGAGGACAGACTAAGAAGAATAATGGATATATTTGACAAGCAAAGTGACGGGCAAATAATGAAGATTCTAGCAAATTATAAATCAGTATTCATGGCTGATAAGTGGGATATTGGGTAAACATCATTGACAAAACACAGAATAGAAACATACGGGGATCCAATATTAGTAAAACCTTATCGGCAACCAAAATACTTTGAGGACAAATTGGATGATGTTATTAAAAATTTCGAAGAAAATGACATAATTAATAAGTTTAGCTCACCATGGAATTTCCCATTAGTATGTGTGTGAAAGAAAGAAAAAACAAGATATTCGAGTGTGTGTGTGAAAGAAAAAATGATTGACACCCCGATACTGGCGTATCCTTATTTTGAGATGGAGTTTATGCTGGATACGGATGCAAGCTTCGATACAATCGAGGCAGTATTATCACAGAAGAACACGTATGGTAGAGAGAGAGAGAGTGATCACATATGGATCACATAATATGAACAAAAACGAGCTTGGATATTGTGTTACAAGGAAAGAGTTGCTGGCAATTTATTATTTTACGCAAAATTTTAAACACTTCTTATACTGTAAAAGAATTTCACTAAGCAACGATCATAAAGGTATTACCTTCATGCTGATTACGAAAAACTCAATAACACTGAAATTTCAAGCGTAGATAAATTTTCTTAGTAGTCTGGATATGAGAATAAAATATCGGAAAGGAGGAAAGCACTCAAATGCAGATGCAATGTCGAGAAACTCTTGTGAATTATGTAGTCAGTGTCAAACAATGGACGAAGAGGCTAAGAAAGGAAAGATTAAAACACGAATCTTGTCTTAAGACGAAGAATCAAAAGAGTTTAAATGGTAGAAATATAATGACGAAATAAATCAGATCAGAGAAGATATTAGAATGGGAAGAACAAAGAAATAGATACTGAAAGACAATATTGTGACAACAATAGATAACAATTTTATTGGATTCAGAGAATCACAAGGACAGAATTCGTGGAAGATGCTCACAAGATGCTGTGCCAGCTGGTAGTAAAAAGGTTTATAACTATTTGAAAGATGATTTTGATATAGCTAGTATGAGAGAGATAATTAAGGAAATTGTAAAATGTTGCATAAACTGCCAAAAGAGAAAGACTTTAACCACAAAAACGAAAGAAAGTTTTATTAAACAATTCGCTGATGAACCATTTCAAAAACTGTATATGGATTTTTGCGGACCATTTAAAAGGACTTTAAATGGATATCAATATGTATTAGCTATTATTGATCAATTTAGCAGGTATATAAGTCTAAATGCTGTAATTCATCAAGATGAGAAAACTGCACGGAAGGTACTATTGGACAGATGGATTTGGAAATTCGGACCACCAAAAGAGATCCATGTGGATAGAGGTAAAGCATTTGAATCGACACTCTTCAATGAAACACTGAAGAGATTTACAGCAGAAATAATTTACTCCAGTCCTTATCATCACAATACCAATGGTATCATTGAAAGATAATTTAGAACTATTAGTGATGCTATGAACATAAGGATAAAAGATCAAGCCCACAAAGATTGGACAGAAATTTTGCCAGAAGTAGAATTTATGATAAACAGCACAATTCAAGCTACCACAGGTATCTCACCAGCAGAAATGATATTTGGTAGGAAGCTAAGACATTGGTGGAAAGATACTAATAAGCAGAGTTGTAATAAGAAAGAAAAGAGCGAAAATATGATAGAGACAAAACGAATATTTCTTACGGGGGATAAAGTGTTGATAAAAAAGAAAATGCTACAAAGGAAGAAGATCGATATATGGGTAAAAAGCAGTAAAAAGCAGAAGACATAAAAGAAGTTATGAATTGGAGCTAAAAGATGGTAGAACTTTGATCAGAAATGTGGAATGGCTAAAGCCATTTAAATCGAGGGGGATGTGAGGAATATGGAGTGTGTAATTGTTTTTTGTAGTGTTTGCATGTTTAAATGTTGTGTGTTGATTTGGAATTGTGCCTCTCCTAATCAGATGGATGATCAATATTTTAATTCTTATAATCTGAAACTAATTTATTTAAATTTAGATTTAATATTCAAATTCTTAATTTTTATTATTGTAACTTTTAAATAATTTTATTGATTTTATTTTTGTAAATTTTTAAATAATTAAAATCAAATTAATGTTATAAAATGACTATAAAAATATTTTATTTTAGCCAATAAAATTTAAATCATCATAAAGATGATAAGAAATGTGAATGTAATAAATGTTCTGTCAAATGTGTGAGTTCTCTTAACAACAATGAAAACCATTTATTAGTAATTTATTTTTAATATTAGTTAAATAAGTGTATATATTTAATGTTCGTAAATACCGCAAAATTTTTTTCTGGTTATTGAATTCGGTCACATTATTTGCCTATTAATTTTTGCTTAATAATTAAAATATTTATTAAATAATTACTTTAATATCAACTTCTATTAATTACTTATGATCGTAAGTCATACTTAACATGAAATTGAAAAGAACCCTATATTTTTTAAAACAAACATACAGATTTCCCAATAATGAACAAAACATTTTTTTCATGCTGACTTCAGTTAATGAATAATTTATTATAATTTATTTACAACGTGTTTCTCTTTCTTCATCTAAAGAGTTTTATAAACTGATTATCCTATTCTATTTTCAGAGTCAGAGTTCTATTCTTGGATATTGTATTTTTTTGTATTTCTTTACTATTATTTTTAGGAATACTATGATTACTATTTAGCATAATTTTATTAAAAAAATATTTTTATAAATTTTTTTAAAATATTATAAATTAAATTTTATTTAAAAATTAATCATATACTTGAAAAAGAATATATTTTAAAGTATATAATTTCAGAAAATAATAAATTTGAACATTAATTAATTTTAATTAATTAACATTAATGAATTAATGTTATTTTAGAATAAATTGAATATTTTTTAAATTAAAAAAAGATTTTAAATATTTTCAAAGAATTGTTTTGAATTTTAAAATGTGTATTATATTAGAATAAATTTCAATCGATTTAGGTATTATTTTTGAGCTTCATGTTTGAGAATTTTTGTCAAATTTTGATGGTTAAGATTGGTGAATTTTGGCATTTTGGAATTTTGTTTTGGTCGGCGAATTGAAAGAAAGTTTAAATTTGGTTAAAATTTGTTTGAGATAAAAATTATTATTTGGTACTAATGAAAATTTAGACAATAATGAATCCTAATTCAAATATCGAAAATGATATCAACGCAACTAACAGATAAAAAATATTGAAAAGCAAATTTATTTTATTATATTATCATTATTTTTTTGTTCTCTGTAAATGTGAGTACATTAAATATTATCATATAAAATGTAAATATTCTGCGAATCTTCTTTAGCATTATTTACTTCCACATTAAAAAGTGAAAATTATAATTTATTTTAAAGTAGCGTAATTTTGAAATTTATTTTTTCCATTAGTTTGTACTTTTACTTAAATCTTCAGACCTATGATAATATCTAAAAAAATATTTTCTTGTATCCATTTAAAAATTTATTATATTTCATTAATTAAAAAAAATTTATTTCGATGAAGTGGGCAACTAAGGCAAACAATATTGATTTCTAGAATTCTTAAAATAATGGATTGTTCATGTTGAAATAATCTTCAAATAAATAATTAATTCAATGATTGTTTTTTCATGATTGATTTTTGATTGAACCCGACATCAAAAGTCACACCATAATTTAAATATAATATAATAAAAAAAACATTAAAGAGTTAATTGATTTTTTTTGTTTTTTTTAAATCTGTATGTTTAATAAAATAATTTTAATTAATTCAATTTTTCAAGAAATTAAATTAAAAAAAATAAAATATTAATATAAATAAATAAATTAAAGAAAATGACAGACAATACATTTTTTTTAATTTTAAGAAATTTTTTGTGTTATTTTTATTTTAAATAAATCTATTGGGTAAATGTTTTCAAGAATAACAATTTTAGCAATGTATCCATGGTAATATTGATTCAATTGTGAAAAAAATCTTTCTCAAAAATTAAAAAATTTAATAAAAAGAAAATTCACAGATCTTATGAAAAAATATTTTGGAAATAATTCTTTTATTATGATAAAATAAATTATAATTGAGAAATAATTTTGAAAGAAAACACTAAATCAATAAAAATTAGTTAAAAAATTTCAAAGACTTTATCAGCTCATCTTGATGCCTTAGCCTATGCCAACCAGACAAATAAAACCATTATTAAGGGAAAGGTAGCATTTTTTTAAAATTTCATTTTATTTTTATTTTTTTATCACTTTTTTAATTGTACAATGGTTTTGTATTACACAAATTTTTATCAAACATCTTTAATGATTTTAGATATATGTAGAATTATTAAAAAAATATAAAATAAAAAAATGTAAAATATTTTGCATTAATTATTTTTAAAAGAACTCAAACTACAAAAAGGATATGTTTTTACAAGCTTTTATTACGTTTCATTTGTTTGTTTGTCTGTATGGATCAAATCTTGCGATCGAAATTTCACCCACTTCCCGTTGTGCTGGTGACTTGAAATTTTCAGGAGGGATGTATTCTAGATGACAATACACTTTTCCTTGAAAATTTTGAAAAAAAATATTTTTTTTAATTTATTTTGCAAAAAAACCACTTATGATTATCTACAAATTTATACACTGTATTACATAGCAATCTTTTTGTTTATTTTCATGAATAAAATTCAA
>MQRK01238087.1:0-10854 GCA_001938485.1 Girardia tigrina | reverse complement strand
TCTGTCTGGATGCATCAAATCTTGCGATCGAAAATTCATCCACTTCCCATTCACCTAGCGACATGAAACTTTCAGGATGGATGTATTCTAGGTGACAATACACTTTTTCACTGTCACTGATCATCTACCGCCTTTAGTTTGGCCGCAAAAAAGTAATTAAAGTGTCGTTCTCATGTTTTCCTCAGTAGTAGGCTTTGAAATTTGCTACATCTAAATGCAAATAGAAAGTGGGTTTTCGCCTAGTAGGCTTTGATAATTCAGTCAAAAAATGTGGGAAGTGGGTGAAATAGATACAGAACCGCAAATATATGACAAATTATAAAAGCTTGTACATCAAAAAATTTTTTGGTATGATATTATTACTTTTGTGTATTTACATTAAATTAAGTAGTTTTTTGAGATACACAAAAATGTAAATGTATGTCTGCCAGTCTGTAGCAAATCTTGTGATCAATTTTTCGATCTTTTTCGAATTTCAGACAGTTGTATAATCCCGATGAGAACACATGAATTAATAACAAAAATGTACTATCTCAATGATTAATTAGTTATTTTTTACATAAAACAATTTTGCAATTATCCCATAAATACAAATTATATAGAAAACAATTAAATTAAAATCTATCTTTTTCTATTTGTCATAAGTTTGTGGATTGCTTTGATTTGATTATTGATTTTCTGCAGCGGTGGGCAAATGCAACCTATTGGTGGTTTCAATTGTTTTGGTGCTATTTGAGATGATTGTTTGAAAATTGTAAATAAAAAATAAAAAGAATTTCAATTTCGTGATCATATCTTAATTTTTCATTTGTTCAATTCATCTAAAATTACAAATCCAAATCACTTATAGCCAAACTTGAATGGAATTAGCATAGAGTTTAATTTTAAATGAGAGTGCATTGGTGAAATTACCAAACGATAAACGGCCAGTTTTTATCTATGAATGGTTGATATTTTTGGACAAAATATTGTTAAATCAACTCGAAAAGTCTTCCGGACCTACAACGAGAACATTAATCGCTCGGAATATCGGTACTCTGTTCAGTGTAGGCGAAACGTACTCCTTGCATCTTGCCATCAACTTTTGCAATGATTATGTCAAGTCAAAGGACGACAGTTCGAGTTATCTACCTACGAGATTAGCTGCAATCGCATCTCTCGGAGAGATCTATCACAAAGTCGGACGCATGTGCGATTTCTGCGTGATGCGCGAGCACGACTCGGTGGCGATCTTGGCGTTGTCCGAGCACTTGGAATGGAGTCCAAAAATCTTATTAACTAAAGATGAGCTCCTTCTCATTTTCAATGCCGTTGAACTCGATGTAGCGAACAATTGGAAATTCAGTCTCAATATTATGATGTTTCAAAGGGCCCAGCAAAATCTAAATAAACCACTGCACAACCCTGTTGCCTCCGTCCGATTCTCGGGGCAACCTGAGGGTCGGGCGAACAATATCATTTTGACAAAGTCTAATTCACGAAGCTTTTATTTCCATCACCAACTACTTTACGTTTTAAGTAGAAATCAAATGAATAAATTTTATCTTAATAGTTAATTTAAAAATTGTGTGTAGATTATGAAAGATAGGAAGTTTCTTCAGTAGTAAATCCATAATTCAAACTGGTTCAAGTTCTATTTGGATTATGTAATCAATATAACCAATATAATTTATTCGACTCCACATATATTGGAGAGATTTTTGTCATCTCAGAAAATGGATCCAAGAACGTAATCGAAGGTAAATTGATGTAATGTTCAACATTGAAAGAATTGCTTAAATATAAAAGTTGATTTAAGTAATTTTAAGACTTCGTGTTCACAATTTAATATTTACTTGGAGAGGATTATGTGTGAAGCATTGATTATCAAATCCTTTGATCCTAAAATCAGTGTGCAAATACCATCTTCAATTTTATTGAAAGTAGTTTTATGATTGAGAAATTACATAATTATAACATAAACATTGCTTTGATATATAATTGTTAGTTTTGTCTAATGATAACTGTTGACCCGTCAAAATTAATAACAATATTTTATGATTGTGGTGTTCGGAAAATTTGACAAAAATAAAAAAAATAATGACAACAATGATATTTGTTTAAATAAACTAAAATCAGAATTCACAATTGAACGAATTTGAAAATAAAAATAAATTTTTACTCTGTGTTAATCGTTTTCTAACTTTCTTTGAATGGATGATAATGCCAACCACAATGTGTGACAGCGTCCTCAATCGGTAAGATCACGTGCGCCATCGCCTCACACAACTGGGCGACGCATGACGAATTCCCACGATCGCATAAATCACACGTTTTGGGGTGCGTATCGACGAACTGAGCGACTCATCCACCTTCTCGAGCGGTTTCGGCGGTTACGGAGATGGTGAGGCGATATGGGAACCCGCATCGAACTGGGAGAGCGATCGTTACTAAGCGGTTCACCGACCGGCATTGGTCGGATCTAATCAAATCATGGTCGGGACGAGATCGGCTGATCTGTTCCGCCGAACGACAATTTCCTGCACTTGGAAGAGGTACTTGCCTTCACAGTTCAATCTGGAGGTCAGGACTTTAATGATGATTGGGTTTTCTAAACATATTTTTATGAAACAGTTTGAAATAAAAGATGATAAACATCTAATCATTACAGAACCAATCTACAAACTGTGATCAAAGTATTACTGAAAATTTATGTAAAGCCAATTTTAATTGTAATAATAATAATAATAATAAATGTTTTAATATGTATTCCCCTGAATTAAAAAATTACATTTTCAGGCCACTATTTATGATAAATTTTCACATTAATTTATTTATCATCGACACATCTGACTCTATGGTGGGCAGAACATTTGCGTTTGCTTCACTTCGAATATCAAAATTCTTTTGTGATGATTTAATACTTCCTGAAATATTCTTATCTTAAATTTTTATCATAACTACTTTAAATCTGCCTACAACATTTCATAATTATAAGGTATTAAAATCAAAAATATCCAAGAACCAAAAAATTACTTTTTGAAAAATTAATTTTTTTAAATATTATTCCTTATAATTTTTTTCCTAATTTTTCAAATTTATTATGTTGTAATTTATTATTGTTGTAACAAATAAATTAAATTAATATTAATAATAATATTTATTATTCCAATATAAACATCATATAATATATGTTATATTGAATAATGTTTATGTTGGAATAATAAATATTATTGTTATAAATAAAAATAATATTATTCATAAAAAATAATCTCATTATACATACATTAGTAAAAAGACTAATAAAAGCTTCTGTTCCGCCCGACACTCAGGTTGCCCCGAGAATCGGACGGAGGTAACAGGGTTGCATAGGGAACCTTTCTCGATGTGCTGGGCCCATTTTAATTTTATCCGACTAAGGGGCTTATTCATATTGGGATTCTCCAATCTCATACAAATGGCAATTAATGATCCTTTGGCATTAACCAATCAATTGATCATTTCGTGAGGAAGCGCAAATGAAATATCGAAATCTTGACACAAAAATGTCTCGTATTGCAAGATTGCCAGACACAGTTGTTCGAGGGCCGACAATTGCATTTTTTTTCAGCACCACCTCGAAGCCAATTTAATAACAAATAAGGCAACTCGACTTCCTCCATTAATATTTCTGGTTAATATCAATTTGTTGAAATCAAAATCTCCAAAAGAAAAAATAAGGCAAATGAATCAATTTTATTTTCAAATTTTCATCTTTAATCTCATTTAATCTAATAAAACAAATTCATCTTTTTCACATAATCCAATTAATTTCTTAATAAAAATAATTTTAATAATAATTGTTTTTACCAATAATAGTTTTTTTCCAATCTTTTCACATAAACCCACAAATGCATTTTTAAATAAAAACACAATCAGAATCACAAAAAAGGTTTTTTTCAGTTTTTTAAAGGCAAATAAGGAAAGCGCATGATTCATTTAATACATATATATATATATATATATATATATATATATATATATATAATTAATTTGTAATATCAATAAGTAAAATAATAGAATCCCGAACAGCTTCCCTAAAAATTACTATTTTTTTAAAAAAATAAAATAACACAAAAAACAAAAAAAGATTCTATTATGTTTTTATAAAAGTAATTTAATATCCTAGTTGATCTTTAATTATAGAAATTATTTAGTATTAACTTGTTATTTTATTAGGTTTATGTTTCAAATTCCTATTCAATAAGAACAAAAAAGAAATAAATCTTCTTTGATTAAATTTTATTATTTGTACAAATATAAAATAGGAAGCATAACATTTTGTTAAAAAATATTAAAATTAATAAGATTTTCATTTTTAAATATATATTAATAATGCATTTTTATCCATTATTGCAAAAATCGTTATGTAGAAATAATAATTTACATAAAACTGATATTTTTTAATTACATTTATCTTTAATTAAATCAATTAAAATTTTTTAGAAATTTTTTATGAGGCGTTTGCATTTCACGAAAATAGTTTATTATTTTTTTAATTTGGAAATTTAAAAAATTAAATTAAAATGTAAAATAAAAATATCATAAAAATTAAATACTTATTTAAAATATGCTTGTAGACAACAATTGATATATTTTAATAAAAGTTATGAAATAAATTTAAATATATTTTTAAATAGATAATTAACGGACTAATATTTTAAGAAATAATTTTTTTAATAAAAGGCTTATAGTAAATTTAAATTAATTAGTTTTTATGATTAAGTTTCGAAAAATGTAAGAAGTATTTTAAAGTTTAAAATTTAGCATATTTTCAAAATTTAATCGAAAAAAAATTTAATAGATTAATTTTTGGCGAAATAATTAAATTTACAAGAAATTTGTTTAAATATGTGAATTGTTAATATTAATAAATATTCTGTTGTTAAATTAAGAGTACTGAATTTGATAATAATGAAAGTAGCATAAACGCTACTTACATTATTAATTTTAGATTAATTTAAACTCGAAGATTAGGTTAATAACACCTTATATAAAAATATACAAAAAGCGAATAATTTTATTAATTTTTCCTATCATAAATTCGAAAAAAAAATTCATTATAAAAATATAAATATTTTTTGCAGAAAATTAAAAAAAATATTTAATAATAAAATATATTAATGATGTAAAAATTAAATATTTAAAATATATTTTATGTATCAATAAAATTAATCAATTAATTAAATCATATATATTAAATAGAAAAACAAAAAAGTTTATTATACAAATAAAAAATAATCAAAACTATTATTTATTAATGAATACTTTTTAAAATCAATTGATTTTCAAATTTTATTTTAAATTATTGAAAATATTTTTTTTAAAACAGCCCAAGCATATTATCCGATAAACTTTGGAATATCCCAGAGGGCCCCCATAAAATTATCTTTTCTTTTGTTACTATTTTTTTCAATTTTTAACAAATTGATGAGCAAATTTTGATAAAATAATTTCATGAAAAACTGTTTCAATAAAGTGTGAATGAGATGGATACATATAAATGAGATCAAGTCATGATTGTGACTAAAATATTTTTTTAAAACAAAAAAATGTCTCCATTTATTATTTTGTATAATTAAAATTAAAATCTGAAAAAAATAAATTAAAATTTTAAAATTAAGAAATAATACATAATTTGTTTCAATGCAACAGTGGCCGAAAAATATACCTACTAATTTGGGATTAATTGGTTTAAATAATCAATATAATCCATTATAAGTGTCAATTATCTTGTCATAAATAAATAATTTAGATTATAAATATAATTGTAATTTTAAATAAAATAACAATTCAAACTCATTTAATAAGATAAGTAGGGTACATAACAGCCCTAGAAATGGTTAATGACATTTAAAAATTATTTTGTTTTAATTAAGCACTAGTTATTCCTTAACCAATAGCAAAATTAAAACAAAAAATTATCGAAATAAATTTGATCGATTACAAAATTATATTATTTATTTTAATTACTTTTTAATTATTTTATTCTCATTGTTAAATATTTTTTAATTAACCAATAAATTTAAATGAATTTATTATTCTTAATTTTAATTTAATTTTTATGTATTTTTAAATTAAATGATTAATTTATTTGCGTAAGCATATATATAATATTTATCTAAAAAGTGTGTTAGTTTGTTTGTCGGTCACGCTTTTCAATGTAAATTGCGGACGAACCAGAGAGAATCCATTTAAGATCATGGTCAATCTGGATAGCCCACATCAATACAATTTTGTCAGTGTAGCGCATTTGCCGAATGTCACCCGGAAGCCGATGAAATCGATCGAAAACCGTACAATTCGTTAAATGGTTAAATTATCACCGATTTCGAATAATGACGATTTTGATGATTCCTACGCGGATTTTCGTATAACTTTTATGAAATTATCAATAAAATACTAATTTCTTTGATAAATGACTATTTTTATCTCTCATTCGCTAATTATATTTCTAAAAATTAATTTAGGTTAAATTTGCAAAATTTTGTTATCATCTGGTTCACGGTTTGTCGGTCAAGCTCAAATTTTACTATGATCATATATATGCTGATAAAGGGGTCGTCCATAACAGACATCACGTAGTAGGGGGGGAGGGGGATAGAATTTAGTGACGAAGTGTGACTTGGAGGAGGGGAGGTTTCGGAAATGTGACGTCAAATCGAAATGCTGAAGTATTTAGAGAAAGAATTCTGTGACGAAATTTGACGAGGAAAAGAAGGTGTGAAATCTGCTAAATTACGTGACGTCATTTAAGGACAGCCCCAAAATGCCAAATAGTGGAGGAACAGTGAATGAATCCGCATAAAATTAAGATAACTCTGCATAGTCCGCATTGAAATGGTTCTGCTCCTTTGACAAAAGGCTCTGGGAGCCTTTCAATTTAAAAGTATAAATCGGAAGTAGCATAAAAATATTTACCATAAAATCCGTAGATTAACTTTGAATGTAAATGAGACGTTGTAGCACCCTAATATATAAATAAGCATAGAATAGTGTAGCGGAATTGAGAGCTTTGACTTAAGTAAGAGTAAATGTTTAGTATGAAATCTTGGTTTGTTTTCTTAAAATGTCTCTAAACAAAATAACTTCCGTAGAATATGGCGTTATAGCTCATTAAATTATTGAACTCTTATAATTAAGTTATAATTAGACACAAAACGTTGGGAACCAATAAAATTTGAAGTTTCTTGGCCAAAGACATCAATCCAGCTTCACTTTTCTATGTTTAAATTTGAAATTCTATGGGGTTTATTACCCCCTTTATCCCTTCTGGATCCGTCCTTCTTGTTAAAGTTATATTTATTCATATATTGCCAACATATTTCATAGTCAGTGGATAAAAATTGAAATTTTTAAAAATAATAAAAAATCGACAAAGGACACAATTATTTACTAATGATTTCCGTAAAACAGATTTCAATAATCTAAATCACATTCATTTTTCTTTGAACTTAGATTTAACTAGGACTTTTTTGTTCTAATTATCGTTGTTATCCACTTAAAACAAAACGAGTAATTCTGGTTCTAAGATTTATTAATTTTGTCAAAATATCATCAATCTCGAGTACTTAATGGGGAAAATAGTGATGTTATAATGACTCACAATTTTAAAGCCTTGTCATTGGTGCACATTCTCAAAAACACATAATCTCAACATACATTCAATATCAGACAATAAAACCATATTATTATATCATCACAACTGTCATTACACAATCAATTTTATCAAGCAGCACACATAATTGTTACATAATTATTCTTAATCATGTATGTTAACAACACAATACTTATTACATAATTATTCCCACTAACAATTGCTCTACAACAACTCAAATTCTGATTCAAAATTTGCATTGATTAATCAAACTAGCTAAAGAAATAAAAATTTACAATCCAATTCTGGTTTGAAAAACAAGTGAAACAACATCGTGATTAGATGTGACAACAGGCCTATAGATTGTTGATCATATGTCACCTTGACAAAATTTAGACCACATTTAGTTTTATTCATGTATCTTCCGTATTTTTTGTTTTACAATTATTTATAGAGATTCGAATCTTAACTTTTTAATATTTGTAAAATCAATTTTTGTTATCCATCCGATATTGTTGTTATTATAATGATTAATTTATTTAATAAATTTATTTGTAACACTTATTTTTTATACAAAGAGGAAATTTGTCGATTTAGTGACATTCGTCAGATCAATCGGTTTCGTTAACTTTGTTGTAAACTTTATACGAAAAAAATGTATTACATTTTTAACAATATATCAGTAATAATCCTTTCATAATTTATGTAAAAATTTAAAATAACTTTTAACTGCAAACTATGCTCCATTACCTCTTACTTTAGACTTTAGACTTCAGTGATGTGAAGAGAACCTGAGAACTGATGTTGAAATTGTTGCGTGATTCCTAAATAAACATTACTCTCCTTTTACATCCCCGAACACTAAAAATAATTTAACTAATTAGATTTAATTTAATTTAATCGCATCTCTTAGGTGTAGTTAAATCAAATGCAAGACATCCACATTTTCATGATCATTCGCGTCCCATGGACTTAACTTCGATGATCAATGTGTTGTTTCCAAAATCAACGTAAATGTCCATGACTTTCCATTTGCCGTCTAGATAGGTGTGTTGTTTTTATGTGTGGACAATGCCTTCACCAAATTTCTTTCGTAGAAACTTTGCTAGTTCGTCTTTAATTTTGTTGTATTTGAACCTGGCGAAATCCATGGAGCAATTGCAACCGTTGATGATATGCATTGGGGTTTGATATTATGCAAGGTTGGTTCCGCATTTTCTGCACATGTTTGGGATTTTAGTGTAGAAGAGGTGGCTGCGGTAATTGCATGAGAGGAGGCCTAATCTAGTTTTGTGGATGAAGTACCAACTTTCGAAGGTGATCCATCCTTTCATGATTGATTTTTTTAAGTTTTCGTTCCTTGTGCTTACGTCGAAGGTTTCTGCTATTCTCTTATCTTGAAGTAAAATAAGTCTGTGAGCTTGGTTGATATAGTTAAATAGTGTGGAGGAGATAGCGGCTTCATTGGAGTCGTTGACGAAAATGGAAAAGGACATTAAGAAAAGGACGAAAGAAAAAGGAAAATATGGAAATTATTTGCAGATAAAGAGGAAATGATGCAAGTGGTGACCTCGTTCCTTAGTTAATAGCCTGTTGACTGGTATAAAAGAGCCTTCTCAGACTAAGTCAGACGGTGGAATGTAGTTTTTAATAATGATAGAGACCATGCAAACGCAACTTATTATTATAACTTCTATTTCATGCTTAAAGTATTTTAAATTTCATTGCTTGCCTTCTAAATGGGTAGTCTCCGGAATTTTGATTTTTAATATTTTTGATATTATTAATAATAGAATACTGACAACAAAGGTTTGTTCTAGATTTCTTTTAACTCTTTTATTACTGGTAAAATGGTTTTTTCGCTAAAGATTATTTAAAACCGATCATAATAGAATCAATATTTGATCTATTCATATTAAAATTTTCAACATTATATCTTTAATGTTATTTCCATTCTCTTCTTTTGATGCTCTTACAACTCTTTTAGGAATGAGTATATTTTAATATATTTGTAGAAGAAATATTGATTAAAATAAAATTCTTAAAATTAAAGACTTTCACAATCAAATTCATATAATTCTAAAAAACTAAACTGATTGAAGTATTTTTAATGATGACAAAATCAACTTTAACGTTCCCTACTGAGCCCTTTGACTGACTTATACATCCTCAACGTCAAAAAGCTAAAATTTAGATAAATCTTCAATATCAATCATACAAATTGTATTTATTTCTGTTGGAATTTATTTCAAAGTATCCTGTCAATCTCTGTTGATAGACATTGTTTAATAAATAATTATTGTTTTATTATGACAGTTAAATTTGTACATACTTTTTACATCCATTCTCCATATAGAATAAAAAGACTGAAGAACAAAAATACGACTACACGATTCTTAAGGTACCAAAACTGGAGTTAGTTAAAACATCTAATAAAAAACTAAGTATTTATTACCGTCAATGTTTTATGACTTTAATTTATTATGTTCATATCAAATTTATAAAAAAAAACTTATTTTATAAGAAAATTATAAAAGATTTTCTTTTTAATGTTTTGATTTGAAAATTTATAAGGTATATTAGATAGGCAAGTTGTTTATTCCATCAAATAAAAAAAACATTTACTATTATTTTGTATTTTTAGACAATGATATAATTCGTCTTAACAATAATATTTTTTAAATTAATATAGGGTTTTTCGATCAAATTCGTAATCGTTGTAATCAATTTCGTAATAATTAAAATTGTTTTTTATGCAACTTTTTCTAAACTAAATTAAATTGCAACTAAATTATAAAAAAAGTTAATTAACCCTATAATTATAAAAAAATATTAAAATTGCATTAAAATTATAAAAAGAAAAAATAAGAATATTGTTAATCAAAATTTATTTAATAAAATTTATTCAAAAGTTTTATTCTTTGATTTCTTCTCTGTCCAATGATCTTGTAATGTATCCAAACATTTTCCTATAAAATGAGTCAGATCGTTCATATATCATTCTGTGGTTCCTGCTGCAAGTCGCTGGTTGCTGCCTCTTGTAAAAGTGATATTTGAACACTCGAGTTTATCACTGTTCTTTCAATCTAATTGTTTTGTGATATGTTTATGTTTTGGCTTGTTGGTGCTTGTTCATGATTATTATTTAACATATGATTTAATGATTTTTTATAAAATTTTAATTTAAAATTTTATTAAAATATATATATATATATATATATATATATATATATATATAT
>MQRK01238086.1:5054-18351 GCA_001938485.1 Girardia tigrina | reverse complement strand
TATATATATATATATATATATATATATATATATATATATATTCATTAAAATAATAAATCAAAATGTGGGTTTCAAATTACAATTATACGAATAAATTTATCTCAAATAAGATATATTTTTAAATATATGCACAATAAGATATATTTTTAAATAAATACTTAAAATAATTAAAAATATTTTACTAAAACTATTTCCAATTTATGAAAATAGGTCAGTATGAACTGTATATTAAAATCTGTATTTCTGAACCTGATATAAGTGATAAACAATAATGCTTGAGTCACTGTATGACAATTAATTGCAACAATTGCATCTTGTAACAATACAAAAACGTCTAACGATTTGTTATTTAAATTTAATTATTGTCAGTTTTTTATTAATGAGTTTAGTCTAATTCTCATTATTTGATTCATGTGTTTGATCTTCAAGTAACTATTTTTTTCACAATACGTTTATGTGTTATGATTTACTATTATCAGAATCGAATGTAGCAATATACTCAGTATTCTACTTCAGACTTTACCATCTCAAAACACCATCTAGTAACCACTAAAAGGTTAACGAGTCTGATAAAGCTATAATTAAAGAATAGGCTAATACTTTTATTTGATAAGTATCATACCGATAATTATTCGTTCCAAAAAATTCTCGTGGTTGACATAGATAATTGTTGACAACGATGTTTGGAAATCTCTGATCATAAAAAATTATCTTTACAAAAATATTAAATGTTTATTTGATTAATTAAAAATATCATATGCAGATTTACATAAATTGGCAAAATCAATAAAAAAATTAAAGGGTGTCGCACGAACTTCTCTATGTTAACAAACTGAGATGTTAAAGGACATGTTTTATACATATATTTAGGAAGAATTGCTATTTAGTTCTGCTTAGAATTTCTGAATATAATATTTAATGTGAAATTGATGTTCCTATTATATTAATTTAAGCTCATATAATGAGCAAATAGAATTTTACGAAAAATAGAAATTTATAATTTATTACTGCCAGTCCAATATCAAAAAGATTTTGTACTTTCTTACTTTGCTCTTATTTTTCTCGGTCCAATTTTAATAAAGTCTTCATTCTTAGTTTTTACCTTTTGTCTTTTGTTACAATATAAATTTCAAAATTCTGATGATTTTATGGGGTTAAATTCAGGTTATTCTACTGAAGTGAACATTAATGGTGAATAGGAATGATAATATTCGTTATTTGTGTAAAAACTAAAAAATATTTCCTTATTATACATAAAAAATTATTTTGCTCTGTAAAAACGTCATTATTTTTTTATCTGTTTTGATTGTCTAACAATTTGTTATTTAAATTTAATTAATGTCAGTTTTTATTAATGAGTTTAGTTTAATTCCCATTATTTGATTCATGTGTTTGATCTTCATAAAAGATCAATTTGTTTATTTTTTCTTAATTTGAGCTATCATACTAAATATTATTTATTGGGTTCATTAATTAAAATAATCTTGTTTTTTCAACGTAGCTATTTGAAAATTGAGTTGATTTACATCGAAATATTTAATATAATTAATTCTAACTTGGTTATTTGTAAAACTGTTTTATTATTATCAAAGGAAACATCGTGGTCATATGTTCAATTTTTATTAAAAATTATGTTTCGTCTCGTTAAACATTAAAATGCTGATGAGTAGTAAAAAAAAGATTAGTAAATTGTTTTTATAAAAGGTTAATAAATATATTTAGATTCTGTCGATGTTTTGGCGAGAGAATTGGTGGAAGCTGATTTATTAGACGGATGTGACTTATTGTTAGGTTAGTGGGTGTTATTTGCTGATACCGATGTGAATTCAATTATGAATAGATTGTTCTCTGAATTTTTGATAAGTATAATATTTATTACAAATTATAATTAAGTATAGCATAATGAATAATAATTTTGCTTAGTTTGAATATCTTGTATATTATTGACTTATTAGTTTGTTGCAAAAGGAATGCAGGTTTTTGATTTTTTTTATTGTATTTACCGCAATGTTATACGACTAAAGCATGTATGATGTTATGTAATTTATGATTTTATGAGTAATTCTAAAGCTTAATTTATACTTTTTCAGATATATTTGTCTAAAGCTTATTATAATATTTCTTTTGTTAATAATTTCGATTTTAATTACACATGTCAAAACGTGATTTTCGCAACATTTACTTCTACGAGTTCAAGCTAGGGCGTAATGCAGCTTAAACCGCTCGAAACATCAACGAAGTTTGCGGCAAGGGAAGTTACAACGAATGCACGGTGCAGCGCTGGTATCAAAAGTTTCACTCTGGCAATAGCAGCCTGGAAGATGAGCCTCACAGCAGCCGCCCTTCGACGATTGACAATGACGAATTGAAGGAGCTGGTGGAAGCCGACCCATATGCAACTGTTCGAGCACTAGCAGAAGAGCTTAACGTCGATCCTTCAACCGTCGCTCGGCATTTGAACCAAATTGGAAAGTCGAAAAGGCTCGATAAATGGGTGCATCACGAATTGAACTAAAGTCATAAAATCGTCGTTTTGACTTTTCTTCCGCGCTTCTTCTGTGCAACAAGAACGACCCGTTTCTCGATCGGATTGTGACGTGTGATGAGAAGTTGATTCTCTACGACAATCGGCGACGTTCGGTACAATGGTTTGACCGCGATGAGGCTCCTCACCACTATCCGAAATTGAAACTCCACCAAAAGAAGGTTATAGTGAATGTTTCGTGGTCTGCAGCCGGTCTCATCCATCACAGCTTTCTGAATACAGGTGAAACTATCACCGCAGAGAAGTACTGCCAGCAAATTGACAAAATACATTATGAGCTCCGACGTATGTGCCCGAGATTGGTCAATATGAAGGGACCCATTCTCCTCCACGACATCGCCCGGTCACACATCGCAAGACCGACCCTACAAAAGCTAAACGAATTTGGCTACGAAACTCTGCCTCATCCACCCTATTCACCGGACCTCTCGCCCACCGACTACCATTTTTTCAAGCATCTGGACAACTTCCTCCAGGAAAAATGCTTCAAAAACAAAGACGACGCCAAAGACGCCTTTACCGCTTTCATCGCATCCAGAACTCAAGAATTCTACACTAGGGGCATCAATAAAATTGTTTCTCGTTGGCAAAAATGTATTCATTCTGATGGTTTTTATTTCGATTAATAAAGTTTATTCTGTGCTGAGTTACATTTGTTTAAAGTTTAGGTTCAAAAACATGCATTGTTTTTGCAACAACCTAATAGGTTATTCCAATTACTTTAACTTGAAAGGTGTTTTTTATCCAAAAAGATATTTTTTAATTTATGTGTACACATATATATTTTTTCGATAATTACAATATTTGAAATCCGATCACATCACTTTATTTGAACAAAACAGAATTTTTGTATCTTAATAATATCCGATTCATGGAATCTATGCCGTTTTTAGTTTCACGTTCTTAGTAATAAGATAAATAAAAAGTTTTGAAAACTTAATTTTTTTCTCTATAATTTACAAAAAAAAATTTGAAGATTTTAGCAAAAAAATTATTTTCAATTATTCAAACGAAAACTAAATCAAAAAACATTAATTGTGAATGAACAATTTCGGATCCATATCGATTAGCTCACTAAAATTTATAATATGAGAAAGAAAACAGGTTTTGTACCGATGGTTCTGAGGAAAACCTAAAAATTAGTATTTATTTTAGAATACCTACTTAAAATATTTTTTACTTTTACAAATTATGTAAAATAATAAGAAAGCTTTATAATTTAGTGAGAGTATCTTACCTCAGCTAATATTCATTATTGGTATAATATTAATAGATTAGAAAATAAATAACCAGTGAAATAAATGATCAGTGAAATAAACTTAATCGAGCTGTAAAAATATAATATAATATCAATTAAAAAAAATTAAAAATAGTAATGAATTTATTTTGTCAGTTCCATCTCATTGTAAAATCAAGGCTTTTTTTGTTTTTGCGACCTACCGCATTTACTTTTCTCACTAATAGGAACTTCTTTGGCTACTGCGTTGTTTTGAGACGAATTCCCTTACCAACAACATGCTTTTAGATGTAATCCTTCAAGAAAAGCTTGGTTATTATATGTTCCGTTCATCCAATTGATAACTTCTTCCAATTGTCAAATGCTAAAATATTTTTTGAATTGCATGAAAGTTGCATTTTATATTTCACTTAATCCTTTTCATTTACTTTCTCCATGACACCAGCCGTATTTAGTTCACTTGTCTTGATTTTTCATATTCGCCAATGATTTATTTTGAAGATTTCGCCCATTGATAAGACTTAGACCATAGTTTCAAAGAGATAGTAGGTTCCGATGAGAATAGTTTGGCACTAATGTTAGTTGGATCACGTTCATTAGACCGAATAGAGAGAATTCCTGATCTTGACGAATCTTGATCTCAATAGAATTGTTGATCTCAAGAATCTTGACAATAATAATTTTCTCAGAATGTTGAGTAATCTGTGATTGTTTTTTTCGTATCTTCTAAGGCGTTGTTTGTGCTTGTAATTAACATTGCAACTCATTCGTATCAACTTCGATTAGTTTCTATTAGTCATTTATTTTCAAAATATTTCAAAATATCGTCGAGTTGAGAACTTGTTCGACGTTTTGATTTTCATTTTCGCTAAAACAATCAGCTTTTTCAAAAAACTCAATTAAATTATACGTAATTGTGGCAACTGAATATAACTAATGATTTCTCGTAAACTTTTATCGTTGATCATTGAAACCATCGAATCAATTTTTCGTTTCATGTCGATTTTAATTTGTAAAAATTTTTTTGAAAACATTTTGAATTGATGCTGCATTTGCGACGAATACTATGGGTTCAAAAGGAGCCTTGATAACTTTCTGTAAACCAATTTGCAAGCTTTGGAAAACAAACTCAAAATCTTGAGTTTTTTAATTTGTACATACGGCTAACCCAAATGGAAGAAAGTCTTTATTCATATCTGTGGTGACAATAATAAATATGTGAAACTCTTGCTAGATCAGTTTGTATGTTGCATTTCTATTGATATAATTTGCTTGCGGAGCGATGTTCAGAAGACAAAAAAACGAAAAACATCGTGATCGTCATATTCATCGTTATCTTCGTCGTCCTCGTCAATTTCATCTTGATATACAATATTATAGTTGATAACAAAAACTTGATTCTTGATAGCTATATTAGTACGCCTCCCTCCCGCGGTAATCCGCATACGCCCCTCAGGAGCCAAAGGAGTCGAGTCGGTGTTTCATCGGGTTTCATCCCTCAACTGATAGTGGGCGTTGTCCGAAGACATTTCCACATCCCGCTCGAATAGCAATGCCTTTTAAAGGGGTGGATTGCAGGCCCAGACCCCCGTACTATGTTGGTCAGCACCCCAACAAGGCAAGCTTCGGACACTTTAGCCTAGAGCATGCTCTAGTTTCCCAGGGACACGTAGAGGTATGTCCGACTGGCTTAACACAGGTTACCAAAGTAACAGGTCCCCAGCTATACTAGTAATGATCTTAACACCATTGCTCTAATTGACCAAGGCTAATTGCTAAATCAACATATTTTTGCTTCTTATATTGATAAAGGTAATTAGTTAATTGTTTTTGGAACTTCTTTTTGGATTAATTTAATTATTTTACATGTTAAATTAGCATTTATTTTAAAACCTAAAACTATTCTTTGATTGAAACTTCTCACACTTAATACTGTTCTCTTGCATTGTCATTTCGTCAGACATTTTCCACCGACGTGGTATAAAGTCATCAAATGCATTTTCAAAAATTGACGGGTCACGTGTAGATTGGAGTGCTGTCATATACGAGACGAATAATTACGATTGGCGAATTATATCTTGCGAACTTGGCTAATTACCTCAGAATAACATAAACTATAGTTTATTTTTGTCAAAAGATTCTAAAACTAAGTTTACGGGATGCTCATTCAAGAGGGAGACTCTATTCAATAGAATCTCGTTTGCTTTCGGGACATACAGAATACTTGTCGTTTCAGAAAATTATTCAGAAAATTTTCACAATGTGATTCAAGCAGTTTCAAATTAACAGTGTAACGTTTGAGACATAGTCACATTTCACCAGTTTGAAATAAATGTTTGAAATAAATGTGTTTGAAATAAAAAAAAGTGTATGAAATAAATGTTTGTATATTTAAAAGACTTGTATCCAATTGTAAAGTCTTCACATTGTTCACAATTATTGTCAGAAGCTTCTCTTATCTTTTTCTTTGATTTTTGATATTGCCCATTTTTTGGTGAGAGATTCAATAACACTACACTCAACCCAAGAAGTCATGTTACATGGAAAAAAAGGAAAAGGTAAATTTGAGTAAACTTACGTTTATTGAAATAATAATCAAATAGCTGTGATAACATATAATGAAAAACAAGTCACAACATGCATCATATAACACGAATCAAATTATTGTCAGCTCCTTTACAATCTTATTTCTCGTTCTTTTCTTTTTCTTGATTAATCCTCTTAACATCTTTTTGTAAATCATTCTGATATCTTCACTGGGTATGCATTCATGGAGCTTTGATTTAAAAATAAAACTCGGGATTATTTTCTCATCAATGCATGTTACCAAGAAGCAGATATCTATTTATTTTCTTCTCAATGAATTAAATATTTTCATAAATCTTTTTGAAAGGTTTGAATGCGTTAGGATAATAATTATTGATAAGCTTCAATCAGGATGAAAGTATTTTATTAATAAAAAAACTCATCCATTCTGAAATATATTTCGACGGATCTTCAGATCTCAAACTAAGTATTTAATAATTCAAGTAATTGATATTATATGAAATATTTTTTTTTAAAAAATTATCATTTTGTCTTTAATATGATGATATTTATTACATTTCAGTGGCTCATAATCTCAGTGAATTGGTTGCAGATCCTTCGATGAGAGAAAGAGTCTTTGCATTGGTAAATTGAATATTTTTAATTTTACATTAAAGAATGAGTAAAAGATTAATAATAAATAATCTGATTTATAAATTAATTTGTTATATTTGTATAAAGTCATATATTTGAAAAGGAGGAATCCCCAGTAAGACTTTATCCGCAACAAAGACTAAAATTTGCAAACAGAACACTGAGATCGCTTGCTAAACAATATGATATAAAACTACTAAGGACTGAGTGCGAAAATTATTACTAACTTTAAATCTCTATAACTCCAACATAACTCCACAAATTACAAAAAACTAATCAAGTAAGCTGTTGTTTAAATAAATCAAAATAAGATTTATTTTAGTATTCATTTTTAAATTTCATTTTCATGAATATGTCGTCCGAAACAGGAAGTCGCGAAATAATTATTCTTTTATTTCAAGAAAATCCACAATCAAGTCAGAAAACAATTGCCAGAAAGGTGAAGTTTTGTAAGAAAACAGTTTCTAACGTTATTGAAAACTTCAATGAGAACTTGAACGTTTTTAGAAAAATTGATTCGGGAAGAAAAAAGGGTTTTTTATGTACACAGAATTTGAAGAAAGTAAAGGCTCTGTTAGAGAGAAATCCTCGTCCATCAAATCAAAAATGGCGGTAAAGGCAAATTTTAGCGAGAAAACAGTTTGGAAGATTAAAAAGTCTGTGGGTTTAAAAACGTATACAAGGATTTTTAACACAAGCCTTTTTAACGATGAAGTTGAAAAATCCATCGAAGATTGAAATTTGAAAAATGTGTACTACAGAATTGGAGGTCAATAATATTCTTTTATTTTCGGATGTTCTGATTAAATGAATAAATGATAAATGTGAAGCAGATTTGCACAGAAAGGTAACATACAAATGACTTTATACAATATCAAAAATTTACTGTGAAGACAGATATAAAGATAGTATCAAGAGTTTAATTCATAGAATATGAATCTTTCCTCAACATTTTGCGAGTGCATGTGACGGACTTCAGGTTCTATGATATTTGTATAAATTGTCAATAAATATATTGTAAAAAAACTCGAAACGAAATTCTTTGATTTTTGATGTTTTGTTACAAAAATATTAGTAATGGCAAAATTATTTCCCCTAGTGTATATAGAAAGTAAGTTAATAAAAAGAACGAAACTAGTAAATCAAAAAATTAAATTTTTTATATCCATTTTTTATATAGACAGAACCCTACTTTGTTAACAAAGTTTTTAAAATTTAAAAGATTTAACATTTAAAAAATTTTAATTAAAAAACAATATAAAAATTAATATAAACTACTTATAATTTATAAGTAGATATCTTGCAATTAATATTGTTCGGGAACTCCGAATTTTCCGTTTTTCTCCCATTTTGGGATTTTAAATAGTTTTTTTTAGATCAAATTTTTACATAATCATTTATTGTCATCGAGAATGAGTAAGTGTTCCAAGTTTGAAGAAAATCGCTTGAGTAAAAAGCCTCCAAAAACAGGTTTCTAAATTCCATGGATACATGTACATATATACAGGTAGTCGTCGACTTACGACCTATGCAACTAGCCGCGGCGTACGACAGTGCATACCAGGTTCCGGTAGCACTACCATATATGCTTGTACCATTTCAACTTTGGTGGTATATTTGGTGGTATAAGGGTCAATTATATGATTGATTATTAAATATTTCTTTATCCAGATATTTTATTGAAACATATAAATTTGTTTGTGTAGAACTCTCCTCCAGCAAATGGTGTAGTCAACGAACCAGATTTGAGTGGTTACGCCAAAGTATTGTTGAGGTTTGCTCATGAAGACTTGCCTGTCTTGCCGAAACCTTAATTAACTGATAATAAATGTTTATCGAATATTATATAAGCTGTCTAGCTTTTGAATATTAATGAAATATTTCTTTTTACATATTTGGTTTTGATTTGTTTTCGTTTGATGAAACAATTATCTTTATCCGAAAACGAATATTTATTTGTTATTAATTTAATATTTAAAAATTTTTATGAAAGTATTGTTAAAATAATTTTTATAACTATTCTAAATAACTTAGCTAAAATTATTTCTCTAAAATGAATTGTAATAGTAAAATTGCATAAATTTTTTAACTATCAGAAATGTTATGATGGTTACAATTTAGAGATGTATATCCATGTTTTACGAGTAGGAATATTTATGAAAAGTTGTGACAGTAGATCATTGTTCATGATATTAATAGTGAAACTGATAAACATGTAGAAGAGCATAATTACAGTATCAATAAATCGTATTTCGACTCAAAGCGGCAAAAACAGTGATGCACATTCTGATATACAGTTGATTTTCTGTTGAATGATTTGGGAAAATAAAGGGTTATGAAGCTAAAAATTCATTCTATAGACATGATATAGTTCTTTATATTTCTGATTATATTTTTATGATGGATAATTTTCGAAAAACCAGAACATTGAATGAAGTTTTATCATAATTGTAATGTCAGTTATTAGTTATTTTCAAATTACAAATTTAAATGTATCTTATGCGAATCATTTTACAATCGAGACAAATCGTTATCTATTCACTAGAATTACTGGACAAAGTCACACTAAAACATTTTAAAATCGAAATTAGGTGTGGAATATTTATGTAAATATTAATGTATTTTAATGTGTGTTGTTTTAATAATCATTATTGTAAATTCTAATTCAAATATATTTTTCTTAGTTAGATATTCTCTTTCACAGCAGTGGCGTCATGAGCAGGATCAAAGCCGATAGGGGAGATCACCAGTCGAGATTACTGGAAGTAATTTTGAATAGAATCCTGAAAAAGGACTCCGCCAAAACTCCGAAAACATTCGAAGAAGGGGGTGATGCTGCCCAATTTTTGAAATGCATGGATGCATTTATGCGGCAACTTGAAATATCGGAGGAAACACAAGCTGATTTCTTCATAGAATACTTGGAAGAAGATGTTCAGTGTTTTCTGAAGTCGCAGTGCGGCTACACTCAAAACCAAAAGAGTTTCGAATGGCTCAAAGAAACATTTTTGAAGTTGTTCGGACAAAAAAAGTTAGATATTTCATCGTGGATGAAACTATTCGGAATTCGACAGAAGGATGGTCAGTCAACGAAGGAGTTTATGAAAGAAGTAAGAATTCGTTGTTTTAAAGAATTACTGGAGTTGACCTCCGAAGAAAGAGAGCCAAAAAATCTCCAAGTTTTTATAAATGGTTTAATGAATGACAGCTCAAAAGGCACTGAAAGTGTTGCAGCCTAAAACTTTGGATGAAGCATTCGAGATGATAGAAAAGAATGTGTAACTCAGGAGATGTCGGCAACAGTAAATGTACTGGCCGAGAAGGATGAAATTTGAATGCTCAGGGAAGGAGTTTCAGAACTGAACAAACGTATTACCTCATTGCAGGAAACGGTAAAAGGGCTGCAGCAAGAAAGACAATCGAGTCAATGGAAAGGCGATAATAGAACGAGAAATCCTGTCAAAGAGACAAGTGGATGATGGAATTGTTGGAGCAGCAGTCACATTTTGAGTGACTGTAAAAAGTCTCGATTCTGCAAAAAATGCAACAAAAAGGGGCATATAGATAAGTTTTATCCAAACGGAAAACATAAATCAGTCCATGTGGTCGAGTTTGCTATTATATCTAGTAATGAAAATGAAACAGACCCGGGAACAGGTACGGAAGAAGCGAGCATTTGTCATATTTCAAATGCAAAGAAGTCGTATGCTAGAGCGGTGAAAGAAGCAGTTCCGAAACAAAAGGAACAGAATAATCTTCGAGTAAAGAAGAGCAGTAATAAACTAAAAGATCAGAACAAACCAATGTGTTACGGTCGGATCAATGGAAACAGTAAAAAGATCTTATTAGACACCGGAGCCGAAGTAAATGCTATCAGGAAAGACATGCTAATGGAGTTGCAAGATTCAGATAAAACATTGAAAAACAGACGTTCATCCAGAAAAATCAAGTGTGCAGATGGATTTACAGTGCCTGTACGAGCGGAAGTATCCCTGATAGTTGAATTGGGTGCTAAAGGGAAAAGTTGTAATTTCTTTGTTGTGGATGGATTGATCCCGGATATAATTCTTGGGATATGGAACATGAAGAGTCTTGGGATTAAGATTGATCTCGATAATAATGGTATTAATAGTGGAACAATTTTCGTTCCATTCGTTTCGAAGGTGCAGATACGACAGTCCCGACAAATCAGTTAAATTGAAAGGGCACTGTTTGAGGAGTCGGAAGCAGTATGTGCCCAATAAGACTCAGATTGTAGCAGCTGCCGTTACACGAGAAGCGCCTGAAAGTGTGTATCTCTTATCCCAATTTAGATCTGTGAATAGAGAAAATATTATTAGTTTAGTGAAAGAATTCAGAGACGTATTTAATTGGTTTAAATATGATATAGGCTTGGCGCGGAACACTGAGCACAAAATAGAGCTTAAAGATAATGACTCGATACAGGAGCAAACAAGGAGAATTCCGGTGGCGCTCCAAGAAAAATTGGATGAGTTTGTTGATCAGTTGCTACAGAAAAATATTATTCAACCAAGTCTATCAGAGTGGAACGCTCCTATAGTGATTGTGCCAAGGACGGAGAAATTCAACTTACAGTAGATTACCAGAGACTAAATGAAAAGACTAAAGTTCCATCATTTCAAATTCCTGACGCACAACAACTTTTGGATACCTTGGGAGGAGTGAAACACTTTAGTACAATTGATTTGGCTGCAGGATATTATAACATAAGTCTTGCAGAGTGTAATAGAGAGAAAACAGCGTTTAGTACTAGAAAAGTACATTGGGAGTTTTTAAGGTTGCCAATGGGCTTAGCGGCAGCGCCGGCAACGTTCAAAAGAGTTATGAAAGCGATATTCTAGGAAGAAGACTGGAGGGAATGCTTGATATATTTGTATGATATTCTAGTTTTGGTGAAGACACAAGAGGAGCATTTGGTCAGACTGCGAAAGTATTATCCAAAATCAAAGAAGCCGGTCTAAAGATTGCACCAACAAAGTGCCAATTTTTTGCAAGGGATATAAATTACCTGGGCCATAGAATATCATCCAATGCAATTTCAATGGACGAGGATAAAATCAAGTGCATTCAGGAGTGGCCACAGCCAGAGTCTCAAGAAGAAATGAGTAAATTTCTTGGACTTTGTTGATACTATCGCAATTATATTAAAGAGTACGCCAAATTGTTGCACCATTAGAAGACGCATGTAAAGACTGTTGGAACAAAGCTAGGACTAGAAAATTACACCCGTTGCAATGGTCAGCCTGTTTGGGTGACGCATTTCTTCATTTGAAACAATGTTTAATGACCGCGCCAATTTTAGCAGTTCTGAATAGCTACGACCAATTCACATAGGATACGGATGTATGTGATAACACGATTGGATGCGTCCTTCCTCAAGTGCAAAGTGATGATGAAAAAGTAATAAGTTGTCTACATCAGAACAACATTATTGTGTGATACGAAAAGAGTTGCTGAGTGTCTATAAATACACAAAAATGTTTAGACACTATTTATTTAGAAAAACATTTAGTATAAGAACTGACCACAAAGCTCTATTCTGGATGATGAATAGGAAAACACCGAGTACAAGTCAATTTAGTTCATGGCTCAATGAATTGAGTGTCTTTGATATGGATATCCAATACCGGAAAGGAGAAGAAAGAAAGAATGCGGACGCTCTATCCCGAGCGCCAGAACAATGCCAGCAATATGTAATGAGCTACGAAATTCCGAAAGCAAAACGAAATGTTAAATATTAAAATGAAAGTAAAAATGATAGAAGCGAAGAAAAAAATTTTAGAAGTGAAGAACTGGTGACACCCCTTTTCGACCTCCGCCAGATTATTGAAGCTGCGACCACGAAGAAAGTGTGCCATAGAGCGGAAAAGGTGATAGTCGAATGGCGCAAGATTCGTACTATACGCTGGGTGTGGAAGAAGTTCAAAGGCGTCGAGATTTTTGATTTTTTCCTTTGTTTGTTTGGCGGTGTGCGGTTTTGCATTGTCCTGTTGTAGAAGAACTCGCTTTCAATTGATCAAAGCGGGGTATTTCTCGCCAAGTGCAACAAACATTCGATCAGGTTGGGCGCAGTAAAGGTCAGCGTCGATAGTACGAACATTTGGAACCAGCTCGAAGTGAATCACGCCTTCGAAATTCCACCAAACACACAAAATTGCCTTCCTTGAGAAACGATCTCGTTTTGCTACTGGTTTAGCCATTTGTCCGGGGTCCAACCATTGATTTTGTTGGTCTGGATTACTGAAATAAACCAACTTTTCATCGCAAGTTACAATTCGACGGATGAAACGGTCATCGCGCGGATTTTCAAGCAA
>MQRK01238081.1:4593-16487 GCA_001938485.1 Girardia tigrina | reverse complement strand
ATATATATATATATATATATATATATATATATATATATATATAAATTAAATTTGTCATTCTTAATTATCGTTTTTATGATTATCATTTTGGGTAAAAAATCATTTCTTATACAAATTAATAATTTAAATTTGTATTACTATTTAAGAAATAAATGTCAACAGATAATGTCTATAATATTTTCGCTTAACTCATGAAATATTTAATAATTTTTATAATTTCCGACACTTATCGAATATGGTATTTTAATGATTTTTTTGTATTCTTCTGTATTTTCTTTAAATTGTTTCTTAACTCGTGTATCTGTACATGATTTGTATAATGTTACCCTATTGTTGTGTTTTATTTGCTTGTTTGTATACATATTGTCCCTCAAGCGCCCTCTAAGAAAATTATATTATTCATTTCAAATTTTACCATTTAAAATTAATAAACTTTTAAAATCATATTATTAAAAACAATTGAAATATTCAAATGGACAAATATTACATTTTCTTATATTGCTGATGATGATATATGTTACATCGAAACATGCTCAATAATTTTATAAAAGAAGCTTTATTCAAATTATATTTTCAAAATATTAAACTTGCGGTCACAAGGCTTAATGTTATATTTATATATATATACATTGTTAGGAATTTTTTAGGAAATGTTTTTTAAAATTTTTGAAATAATAATTAAATTCAAAGTATCATTTTAAAATTTAAAAAAATCAAGAACTAAATAAAGTTATGTTAACTATGATAAAATTTCGTAAATTTAATTAAAGAAAATGAAATTATTTAATCGTCGGAAATTAAAAAAAAGTAAAATGGATTATTAATACTATATTTTTTATTATACCGGTTTGAGATTTATGGAATAAATAGTTCCTCCAAATTAAAAAAATAAATGAATTTAATTTCGATTAAATATGTTTAAATAAAAAGTATTAGACTTATTTTACATAAATAAAACTTGAAAACTCGGCTTTTAATATTGGCAACGTGGAAGATGTTCCAAAAACATTAAAATATATTGCTAATTTATTATTAAAAAAATTGTTGTTTGAACTAATCTGTAAAAGCAGAATATTCACACAAAAAATAATTTTAAATAAAAAAAGGATTAAAAAGCAATTTTGAATTTATGTAATTAGAATGTCTGTAAAGGTTGATTCAACACTCAAAAGATCGGGTTCTCGCAAAATAAACTCATAGAGAGAAAACTGAAATTGTTAATAAAAGAAAACGAAAAAGGAGAAACGGCCCTCATAAGGGCCACAATTACCGATTGTCCTAAAATACGAAACAATTAGTATTTTCTTAAAATTCCTCACGAATTTCCTTGTTGGAATTATCGAAATCGGGATTATTCGAATTTTTTGTTGATTTAACAGTCGGTCGACATCGATTTCATCGGCTTCCCAGCGTCTTCGTGACCTGATGATGGGATTATACCAGTGTAAAACCTGGTACAGTTGAGAGAACACAACGTTCTCTCAGATTTCCATTTGGTCAGACATTTCAGTCAAATTGCATCGATGAGATTTCAGATTGTTTTGGGTTTGATTGTAAGGCTTTTATTTTTTTTATTGTTTTGCTTTTCTTATTGTTGTAAAGTGGGTACTGTTCGGTTTGGTTTTGAATAAATTTTCGCTAAATATTTTTTCTTTATATGTTATTTATAAAAGTAAGAAAATGTTTTGTTATTTTTTTTATCAAGTCCGGTTTTTTTAATTTTGTTGTGACAATTATGTGGCACTGATTACAATATATATTTTTTCATTTTCACCGGTGTCATGAACAAAATTCACATACGCCTCGGAATCAATCTTGGTACTATATGACAGTGCTTTTCGGATTGTTTTGAGTTTGATGAAATTCTATTTAGAATCAATTTAAATGTTTTGTTCTGATTTTAAAGAAAACTTTTAATCAACAGACAACAATTTATCAATATACACGATTCTAGAATGTATTTGAAATGTTTTTATGCATTTAGTAAATATTTGTGCAGTATGACGATTCTAAAATTTCTTCATGTGATTGCGGTTCAAATGTCACATTTTCTTCTTGATTATTAACAATCTCATCAACAGATATGATACCTGGTAAATTTAACTCACGTGATAATTCCTTTAATTCTGACATGTCAATTTCAACAAGTTTCGCCCCTTCTGGATAATAAATATTCATTGTTATCGGAAATTGTTTCCAACATTGAGAAATTGTCTGTTTTGTAACTGTTACATGTTAAATTTATTTCTTAAATAAAATATTTAACATGAAAAAATATAGATAATTATTTGTTTAAATAATATCTATTTAAAAAGTATTTGTTAGTGAAAAATAAATTTTATAGATTTGTGATTCGTTGTTACAGTAACTTTATCCCAGACAAAGTGTATTAACAGCCTTTATACTAAATGTATAAAAACATTTCAAATACATTCCAGAATCGTGCATATTGATAAATTGTTGTCTGTTGATTAAAATTTTTCTTTAAAATCAGAACAATACATCAAAAGACAACAATTTATCAATATGCACGATTCTGGAATGTATTTGAAATGTTTTTATACATTTAGTAAATATTTGTGCAGTATGTATTAATTTATTATAGTATAACGTTGACATAAGTATTTCTATATTTTAAAGAACTGATATTATTGGCTTTTATTTTTATTTTACAATAATTGTTGTTGTATTAATGTACCGATATTTAGAAATTGGTACTACTAATTGGTGTTACTTTGCTTTAATTTTAGAATTATTACTGGTGTTATTATTTCCATTTTATTTAGATCCATATTATTAATTAGATAAATTTTCGTAAATATTATAATGACTGGTCGTTTATGGAAGTAATTTTCTTTCGCTCATTTTTTTTGACGATAATCAACATTTAAATATTGATTATGACGACAGAACCGTCTCAAAGCGGGCTATCGACCACGCACTTATGTGTATTCTCTCCGGTTTCTCAGCAATTTATTAGACTACTTTCTCTAACAAATTCTCCTTTAATGACTCGCGTTATCTAATCTTTGAACATCTTTTGTTAATCCAAGCGAATGATTTCTTTCTCAGACTTATATAACTCCTTAGGCAACGGATCACCAATCATTCTTTTTCTTTTTCTTTTGCCAGATATTGTGTATAAAACGCATCAATTTCACACCCACTTAGTTTAATCGCTCCTAATCTGAATAAGTCTCTGGAGCTTAACAATCCACTATCCAGAAAGATTCTACGTTTTTAGCTACCATTACCAATCTTGTCTGAAATCGTTGTTTATCTAAAGGGTACCTCTTTGCTGGTTTCCGCTTCCATATTGGCCACGAACTCTCATCCATCTTCAGGAAATCAGGACCATTGTACCACTTACTCAATTTGTCATATTCTTCCATTTTAACCCACGGGATATCAGATCCGCAGCATTCTGACCTGTCGAGACAAACCTCCATTGCCTTACATTGGTAAATTGTTGAATGAATTCGATGTCATTAGCTACGAATGGTTTGTACCTTTTGTTATATTGCGTAATCCAAAATAGAACATCATTACTATCACACCAAAACACAAAACTTGCTAGATAAATTTCGATAGCTTTTGATATCTTCTGCGCTTTTCTTACTTCGAGACAGGCTCCTAATAGCTCCAACCATGGTATGATTTTATCTTCATCGGGGAGACCTTTGTTTTAGCCATGACGAAATTAGTTTTCACCTCCGTGCCTCGTTGTTTCCGCGAAATCCGCCTTTCAATTTCCTCTAATGAGAATATCGTCCTATCAAAACGGATTTTTCTCAACAACTGCACTTCCTTAATCCATCTCTAAGTTTTCTCTTGCAGACTCGCTGGCAGCGTCTGATCCCAATCCAGTCCTGTCATTTATATGTCTTATAAAATGATTTTCCCTTTTACTGTATAGGCACTAAATAGTCCTATTGAATCAGATCCGGGCTAACACCTTCAAGAATGACCGCTTCGTTATATTTGCTTGTTCCAGGACTTCCACCTTTTTCGTCAGAGAATCTGTAACTGCATCCCAAGATACTCTGAGAAATTGAACATAACAGGATTCCTTGTCCTTCAGTTCGAACGATCTCGATCTTTCATTCATTGGCATTGCGGTCAATATCTCTTTTTTATTCGTCATCCATTTCGTTGCCTTCATTCCAGCAGTCAAACAGTTTATTGTCCCCTCCTCTTTGCGCCTTTTTGCGTCGACAAACCAACAAACAAACAAACTTACTAACATTTTAGACAAATACACACACACACACACACACACACACACACACACACATATATATATATGTATAATATTTGTCTAAAAAGTGTGTTTATTTGTTTGTTAGTTAGTTAGTTTTTTTGTTTGTTTGTTTGCCGGTCACGTTATTAAATGTGAAATTGCAGAGGAACCGGAGTGAATCTATTTAAGTCAATCTGGATAGCCCGCATCAATACAATTTTGCTGGTACAGTGCCTTCGCCGAAAGACTCTCGGAAGTCCACGAAATCGATCGAAAACCGTACAAGTCGTTAAATGGTTAAATCAACACCGATTTCGAATAGTGACGATTTGGATGATTCTTACAAGGCATTTCGTGAAAATATTTATGAAAATACTAATTTATTTGATAAATGACGATTTCTAACGCTTATTTACTAATTATTATACTAAAAATCAATTTTATATAAATTACAAATTTTCGTTATTAAAAAATAATATCAACAAATAAGATGCGAAATTGTGGAGAAACCGAAGTGAATCTATTTAAGTTCGTGGTCAATCTGGATAACCCGCATCAATACAATTTTGTCGGTACAGCGCCTTTGCCGAAAGACACCGAGAAGCCGATGAAATCGACCGAAAACCATACAAGTCGTTAAATGGTTAAATCCACACCGATTTCGAATAATGACGATTTGGATGATTCCTACAAGAAATTTCATGTTTTAAGAGCATTGAGGCAATTATTATTGGAACATTTATTAATATCACATTTAGAGTCATTATACTCGGAAGATAGTTCACATTTTGACATCATTCTAATTAGTTTTATTTGTCTTTATAATATTGATTATTCGAACAATTTCTAAATCTTTCTAAAATATTTAATATTTTTAATTTCCAAAAAGATTTATTAAAATTAATAATTTTAGCCATTTTATTATAAGAACTCTAAATAAATAAAAATATTCTATCAAATTGATAAAATAAATTTAAATTTAAATTGGATTATATTAAACTTCCCAGACACAAATCTATTATAAGAACTCTGAAATTTGTAAACTTAGAAATATCTTTTAGTTAAAAAATTTAAAATTTCATTATTTTATTTTATCTTTTCTTTTTTAAAAAAATATAAATTTGATTTTGATTTTTATTATTATTTAAACTACCGTATTTCCTCGAATAAACGGCGCGTCGTAAGGTTTTTGTGCTATTTTTTTAATCGTTTTTATTTTAAATTGAGATCAAACGCCTTTTTAAAAATGGGAATTAACCTACAAATGATTACGCAGATGTAGATATTGATGAATGTGGTAAAATGACAGAAACTCAATCGAGGAAATGCTGTATGTTCGAATAGTCAATTACTGTAAATATAAAAAATACCAATTTCCTTCTGAGTGGTAGAATCACTGTTCTCGATTCAACATATTCAAGTCAACATACACATAATTTTAAAATATTCATCACACCAAGATTATACAAACAGCAAATAACTGTTAGTGATTGATAAAAATTATCAATTACAAATTAAAAAACTTAATCAAAATGAAAAATCTCAATTTAATGTAACTCAAATTAAAATGAATGTCTCATTCTAGAAGGAAGGACAAATTAAAATGAAAAATTTTCAATTAGAAATATCAACATATCAATTTAAAATGGAAAATACTCAATTTAAAGGGAAAAAATAAAAAACTCAATTATAAAAAAGAAAAATTCTCAATTTAACATGAAAAATCTCAATTTTAAATCAAAATTCTTAATCTAAAATGAAAATTTTACACAAATCTAAGCATTTTTCTTTTATTACAGGAATTTGTAAATGACACAAATTTAGAAACCCATGTAAACTGTGTTTTCCTATAGAATAAAGCAATCAGAAAGTATGCATTTTGAAAATTTTAATCCACCCACGAAAGATTTAAACGTAGGAGCTCTTTTATCATCAAGTTTGAAAAGTGTTGATTAAAAAATATTTAATCAATCGTCAAATGCTTTCAAGTCTTGTGCAATTCCAAGTAATAATGCTTATTCAAAGGCAAAATTTTTAATTGATGATCTTGACACTACCAATCCATTACTTCTCAGCAATTCAATCAAAAACATGTTTTAAGTGAATTGAAAACGTATGATACCAGAGCCAATCGTTTTTTATGCTCTTGATCTTTATTTTCTATCGCAAACAAATTATCGTATTCTGAAATCCATTTACGTACCATGCTTAGTCTGATAATGTGCTCTCTGCAAAAAAACTAAGGTTTTCCCCACACAATTCCTCATATATTGTTTTCTTATATTCAATTGTATAACTTTTCTCGTGGTTGTCATTTAGGATAATATGATCTTTAATAAAATTTTAAAGTATGTCACGTTCATAAAAAAAATTTCATTCTTATTTATTTCTCTCATCAACATGTGCTGAAATGAAAAATGTTTAGATTTATGTATGCTTTCATATTAATTTATTTTATTGCGCGGGAGGAATATTGAAGCGCTTCCAAATTGATTATTTTATATAATTTTTTCCTTAAATTTTGTGTGTAGAAAAGCGCCCGCCGAATCGATCGAGAAAGAAAAATCGACGATTTTCTCCAATCAATCCATTTCATGTATCACTCAAATACCGTCAAAGGGGATTTATAAATTCCAAAATCTCAAAAAGAAAGTGACGAAATTCAAACGGAAAATGAATTCGAACGGCGTTGATTATTCACGAATGTTCTATGATTTCATTGGGAATTGGTCGCCGAAAGAATTGCAGGCATTGAAACATGAATACGACGCGGTGAGTATTCTCAAGGAGCTCGAGAAACAGGCCATCGACAGTCGTCCGGTCGTATCGTCTCTTATGGTAGAGATTTTTGTTTGAGTTTTACAATTTCTTTTCCCTTTTTTGTAATGAATTTATTATTTTTATGATTTTTTAAAATTATTTTTACAATTTATTAGAATAAACTTCGATTTCATAAATGTAGTTCATGAAATTCAGAAATGGTTCTATGTGAACTTTGCGTTTGAAAAATATACATGGTGCCCAATTAGGGGTTCCAATCCCGGGATCCCGGACCCAAATGGGTGCCCCGAAATCCCGGGATTACTGGTTGCGTTATTTTTTTCTCAATTTTTTAATGAAAAATTACTTTTTATCTTAGCTAGATTTAAAAATAATTGTTTTTATTAAAAAATGCTAAAAAAATTATTTTTAATTCTTACTAAGCTACGAACTTATAACTAAAAAAAGGGTTTTAAATATTATAAGTATGTAGCTTAGTAAGAATTAAAAGTAATTTTTTAGCATTTTTTATGTAAAAATTACTTAAAATAAAAAGCATTTTTTTCAAAAACCATTTTTTAATTTTTAAAGTCCTTAAGAAATATTTTAAGTCACAATCTCAAGTATTTTCAAAAGGATACATAAAAGAAGTGATGAAAAAAGCTTGAGAGGTTGTAAAATTATTTAAACGATTACCAACAGAAGTACGATATTTTACTTAATTATTGGGTTGTTGCATAAGTTCCTGCCGTTTTTTAAACATTTATTTTCAAAGAAATCAAAGAATTTTATCAACCAAAATAATGACTCAGTTAATTATATATTTAATGACATCATAAAACTTTAACAGAAAAATAATAACACTTCAATCAATTATGTACTCTCCTTCATTGTTCACTACTTCTTTCCATCTTTCCACCAGTTTGATTCCATTTCGACAGAAATCCTTAGGTCGAGCCTCGAAGAAGTTGTTGAGCCAATTCTCAAGATGATCCTGATTTTCGAAGCTAAGACCCCTCATTTCATTTTAAAGGCAGCGAAAGAGATGGTAATCCGTAATCTTGACTGATATCACAAATAGCTTATTGAAGATGGATGACACAATATAGAAAGTTACATCCATGCATATTGAATCAATAGATAGAAAAAATTAGATCCATTGAAAAAAACAAAGTTCCAATAATTTCCCCTTCAACATCTACAAATCCCTTAAAATGTTTATTGAAAAATTGGTTTTTAGCAAGACATCCAACAAAATCCTCTATGGTTTGTGGTAGAACAGGATAGCGTTCACACCTGCGTTTATGCATTACTCTACCAACCGTGGGGTAACTAACCTGTGATAATTGTATCGAAATTGCGGCATGTGTCATCGAAAAACTCTCTAAGAGCTTTGGGATGAAGCTGACGATTCTTCTTTTAATCGTTTCTTTACTGTATTTTTTCAACAAACACATAATTAAAACAATTTGTTTTATTTTTGGAAAGTTTTCAAGATATTAATAAATATTCTAAAATTTAAAACATACATAAAATATTAATATTAAATATTAATTAAAATATTAATATTAATATTATTAATTCTTTTGTGAAATATATTTTGTGGTGAAATCAATTCATTGGTGAAATTATTTTTTTGGTAAAATTAATTCTGTAACCAGTTTATCGTGAAGTCAAGACGATTATATAGTTTTATAATTTTCAGATTTCAAAACAATTAATAATCAAAAATATTTTTTCTCATTTCATTTTGAACAAATCTCAATTTAATTTCCAGACTTTAGTAATATGATGGAAATATAGGACGATTAGCGTCCTTTCTAAATACACAAAGGACAACGACTGAATACATCAATTAAAGTACTGTCTTTTGAAAAAAAGAATCTCATAAAACAATAGTACATCTTTTAAATTCATTTTCTATATTTTAATCGGATAAACAATTTGATTTCTAGAATTTTCGACATTATTTTACAATATTTATTTAACGAAATCAATATGGTAATTTTCTAAATCCAATTAATTAATAATCAACAAATTTTGAAACTTAATTTTTATTTCAATGATATTTATAATAATGATAGAAAATAAATTCAATAAAACTTCACACGAAATTTGATTATGGTTCTCTAATTCATAATCCGAAAAGGAAAAGTAAAAATTGCTTATGGTTTTTAAAGTAGGTATCGAAATATTTGTATTCCAAATTTGAAGTTTACAAAATTTTATCAAAACTCAACAAGAGCAGTATGTAAATAGTACAAATAGACAAAATACATATTTTTAATTTAGAATATTTTTCTTTAAACAAATTGTTATCTCTTCTCGGGATAAGCATTTTCCCTAATTAATTTACCATAAAATTTCAATTACTTCATCAGAATATATTGTAATTGTAATAACGAATCTATTTATACTAATTATGAAACTATATAAGGACTTAAAGATTTTAATGCGTATTCCGAAGAATACAGAATTTTATATTTATTTTTAATCATTTAATAGCTAGTTATAATGCAATTTTGAAATACAAATTTCATGATTTTTTGAAATAAATTAATTAAAACTTTGATAATTACAAATTAAATAATTCTTTATACTATTTATAGTTTATTATTTCCTAAAAAACTCAATTCCCGTGATTTTTCGCTATCTGTTATATTCATGATGTTATATCTTAATACATGTTTGCGTCGGCGAAGTATTTAAAAACTCAATTATAATATAATTCATTGTAAGTAAATCAAAAATAAATTTATTTTAATTTTAATAACATGTAATAACTAAATACATTATGGTATTGTATAATAAATATTTCTTTTAACTGTTTCGCAATACTAAAAATATTTAGGTCGTTCCCAAAATTGAATGCTTCCTAAATTGAACAGAACCAATATACATGATAAGAATATATGTGAGAAGTGGTAGCAACATCAATATCTGAATTCATTTTTTAACACCAAAATTTATTAATATAACAACAATTCACATATTTAAACAAATTTTTCTGTTAATTTAATTATCTCGCCTCAAATTAATCTATTAAATTCCTTTCGATTCAATTTTATAAATCTTGCAAATTTATTAAATACATTTCACATTAAAACTAAAAATTTATTTAAAATTGTTTCATAACTTATATTAAAATATATAAATTGTGATGACTGTAAAAATATTTTTTATTTATAAATAAATATTTAATATTTAATGGTTTTCTTATTATTTTTAATTTTAATATATTTAATAGATACATTAAAAAGATATATTTAATTTTTTTATGATATTCTTTTATTATATCATTTTTAATTTTTTAAAATATTTAAAAAGCATATTAACATTAAAATATTTTACCATTTAAATTAAAAAAAATAATAAATTATTCTGGCGAGATGAAAATTTAAATTAACCCCTCATAATATACATTAGTGTTCAATTTATAGAGCGATCACAATATATATTCATATATATTTATTTATGAATTGTAACGAGAGAAAGCTGATCAATATTTAAATTAGATCCTAATTTTTGATTGAGCGTAGTTATGTAGAAATCAGCCAGTCCACAAATATTTATTTTTACAGTTTTTATGTGCAATGAATTGAAAATCGTTTAAGAATGTTCTGCTAAACAGAGCCAGTTCACTTGTCATAAAAAAGCTTGTGAAATGCTTGTTTGTGGATTGGCTGGTTTCTACATAATTCATGTATTCATAATGTTATTATCACAGAAAAAATACATTATTGTAAAAACAAATAAAATACATTACTATGGCGTCTTTATTTTTAAAAACATTATTTTTCATTTTCCTTGAATTAGAAACAACAATCGGGCTTGGAGATTATTAACAACATCATAATTTGAATGTAAACATTTATTGACAACACAAACAGATTCTTCACAGCAATTCTCAGTAAGCATCTTTCTTTGATTGATATAGTTTTTGTTTATATATTCAAATCTAAAAAAAATGAATGGGAAATTTTTTAATATTAACTTTTAATTTCTCATAATTTTATTGGATAAAAATGCATTACGTAATTTTTTAAATAAACATTAATTTTTAAAATATATTAAATTTAATAAGTTAGAATCGTTTACTGAAAATATTATTAAAATTCATAATTATAAAACTTTAATTAATTAGTACTTAAAATTAATATCATTAAATTAATTTCATTAGATTCAAATAATCAATCAATAAACATATCAATCCCATCTGAGTAGGAGAGTCACAAATCTAAACAGCTTACAAACAACAAACTTACAACATTCCAAATTTTCCATCACAGAGATGATTTAACAGATTTAAATATTTACGTAAGAGATAAAGAGGCTCTATCTCATTTTGTATATTTGTGGACTGACTGCTTTCTGCATAACTATGCTCAATTGTCCGTATTGTAGCGAAGCGCTCTTTTTTATTGTACTATATATGCTTTATCTATTCAAAATTTATTTACACACACACTATATATATATATATATAGTGTGTGTGGGTGTAAATGAATGTGTGTATGTATGTCTCATATTCAGAAATTATCGCAATAAACTTTAGAAAATTGTTCTAGTCATTCGCGAATTTTAATAAAATATGATAATATAAAATATGATGATATAAAATATAATAAAAATCCTTAAAATGATAAACAAATTATAATATATGTCCATTAATTTGTGAGGAAATTTATGAATAACAAACATTCTTTTTACAATCAATCATTTTTTCTCAATTTGTACCAAAATTATCGAATTTTTAATTTGGATTTCGATATGGGTATTAATAACATCACAATTTGAATGCAAACATTTATTTACAACACAAACAGATTCTTCACAACAATTTTCAGTGGTCATCTTTCTTTGATTAATATAGTTTTTGATTAAATATTCAAAT
>MQRK01238078.1:32266-44493 GCA_001938485.1 Girardia tigrina | reverse complement strand
AAAAATAAAAATGTTTGGAAAAATGGCTATTTTTTGTTATATATATATATATATATATATATATATATATGTATATTTGCCAAATTTGTGTAATTGTCAAATTCATGAATTAGGCCATTTTTTTCAAAAATATCTAACCGAGATTTTTTATGATAAAGTTAAGAATTTTTCAAATAAAATTGAAAAATTTTCATTTGGAAATAAATTGAAAATTTTTGCATAAAATTGCGAAATTTTCATATTAGGAATTTTTCATCCAAAATTATTTATTTTTTATTAAATTAATTTTCAATAGAATTTTTTCAAATTAATTCATATTTTTTTATTTTAAATTGAGACTTTATTATGCAAGATTGCAAAAATTTAATGTTCAATTAGGAATACATAAATAAAATTTATTTTTTTAAAATATTTTAGCGGAATTCATCAATCAATCTTGCAGGTACCCCAAACGAATGATATCACAGTTTATATCAACAAAATCAAGCCAGAAAACACTCACTTACATTTGTCAGTTCTGATGATAAAACCCAAATTATGTTCACCAAAATCAAAATAAATGCTCCCAAAATTAAACGTTTATTTTCGGAAATTATCATCAGATAAAATATAGATTAAGTTCGTCTAAAAATTAAGTGAATTTTTTATTTTTTTTTTTGAAAATTTAAAAAATAATTTTATAATAACTCATAGCAAAATCGAAATTGGTTATTTACACGAATTATTTAAACAAGAATCATTTTATTAATAGAATAAGTGAAAGGGAATTTTAGCTCAAATAATTATCGTTAAAAGTAAAACCGATTTTTTTATGAATGAACTTTTCTGATAATATTTACTAATTATAATGTCGAGTATTTTTGAAATTTTTAAAAATTAAAAGCAAATTCGAAGAAGGTAAAGTTTCAATTTAAAATTTAACTTATAAATATTGTATTAATTAAACTAATTTCAAGTTGATACTATTTTTTATAATTAATTGATTATTAGTAACTGAAACAAATGTATTTATTCTAGAAATTAAACAATTATTACATAAAATAGAATTTTAATAGAAAATGGTAAAAAATTTATTATTTATTTGATCCTAAAAATACTGATATTTTTATAAAGCTCTTATTTTTAAAGTAAATATCGCATCAACAAATTCGAAGTTTAATTAGGAAGCTTAGCTCTGTTATTTTTTGTAAACTCAGCTTATCGTGCCAATAAATTTGAAGTCTAATTGTGAAGCTTGGTTCTATTATATTGCATAAGCTCAGCTTTTCTCAAAAATTTAACTCAAATATCCAAATACAAGAACTATTACATCATTGAAAAATACAAACTCTCGTGTAAATCCAGCTATTCAGATTTATTTTCTTGTTGTCTATAAATTTTATAAATAATAAAAGTATGGAGAGAGTTATTTTTTGTTTTAAATTAATAGATAAAATAAAAATTTATTTATCCTTTTACAATATTAAATATAAATTATATATAAATAATTAAATTAAAATAAACGAAAAGGATAAATAATGTAGATTAAATAAGAAAGTATTTTTCATAAAAAGATAATGAAATTATTTAAAAAGTAAATAAAGAAAAATTAAGCTGAGAAGAAAGCTATAAAAGAGGAAGATTTTAAAAGAAAGAGAGACAAAAGTTTACCTAAAAGGCCCTTAATTATATATCGAAAGACATAGAAGAAAGAGATTTAACTGTTAATTAAAAATATTTATTTTAAAAGGTCAAGAATCTAAAGAATTCGATCAGAAATCACGCAGAGAACAAACAGAATTAATTGACAGACCTCACACGGAGAACATTACGAATTAATTAACGACTGATCGGAGATATAAATAAAGCTCTTGATCAAAAGGCGAATATTGAGATTGAATAGATAAAAATTGTGGAGTATCAGAGAATTGATTTGCTAAATTTAAAGCGAAGCTAAGTCACGCTTATTAAAGGTATGGGTTAAACCTCTATATAAATTATATATTTCCGTAATATATTTTTATATACTCTAAAATCAAATTGGAGTAAACGAAGCATCGTTTCTCCAGTTATCCAACATATAAATTCATCTTATGAGGTTTAATTCCCTTTAAAATATTTTTCCAATTGTTTGTACATTGTGTAATATAAATAAATATTCTTTGAAAATACATAATCTTATTTTTTAATTTCTATTTTATAGAATCACCTGTTACGCCAACATTCTCATCGACTACTATTTTTTTGATAATTTTGGTGTTGGCATTTGACTTAGAGTGTGTAAAGTAATTTAATTATTTTGTTAATTTTCCTACAGACTATATTTTAGTTCATTGTGATTCATTATTAAATTTATTTTTATTCTGTTAGTTTAGTTTAATTATTTAATATACAGTAACGTTCAAAAAAAGCATAGCATTTTTTTCAAATTAAAAAATATATTGCTTAAAAGATTTAATAATGTTAACAACTTATAAATTGTTTGTTCATTTTTTATCGTAATTTCCAAATTCATGAATGGCTTTTATACAACTTTACCTATTTTCAAAAATCAAAACAAAAAGCGCTTTTTGTGCCACTCAAAATGATAAGGACAGTTTAATTAAAATATATTTCAGCCAATACAGACAAATAAACAAGGAAATGATGACTAGAACTATATAGTATTGTTGAAAAAATATAATCAATATTTTATTGCATTGACTTGATTACTGCATGGTACTGGCAAGGCATACTGTCTACTAGATTAATGCAAACATCAAATGGAATGCTGTTCAATATTTCCTTGATTCTTTTGAATACTTCCTGCTTATTTGATGCCTTCAAACCAATCAACTGCCTTCCAACATATTCCCAAAGATATTCTATTGGTTTGAGATCTTATGATTTAGATGTCAATTCCGAAATTCGAATTTTCTTTTTCTAAAAAAAATGCTTGGGCAACCTTAGAAGTAAGTTTGGGGTTATTGTCTTCCTGGTATATCCTACTGCGGCCCATTTTGGTATTCGCATGAGGCAGCATGTTTTCATTGCAGATAACCCAGATAGCCCAGATGATTTGAAGTTTTGGTGGTTCCATATTGCTTGAATCGCTACACAGCTGACACACGGCTGTTTTTGAAGCTCCAAAAACCTTTGATATTTCGCGTTAAGATTTTTCTGCTGTGCGACATTCCAGATGATTTTCTTGACTGGCGATGCAATGTTTTTTTTTACTTTTGACCATGACTTAATTTACGGCTATTGATTAATTGATAACCTTTTAAATTAATTGAACAAAAGTTGTTGCAAAATATTATATTTTACGATCCAAAATTTTAAAATATGTAAGCTGTCCTTATCATTTTGAGCGGCACTAAAAATGCTTTTTGTTTCTATTAAGAGCACCAATTTGACTTTTAATATTTTTATTAACATAACAAGTTTGATTATCTTCAAGACAATCTTTGTCGAAGCTTTCGTATGATTGCATTCTAACTAATTGATTAATAATTTTAATCTTATTATTTTGAACAAGTGGTGATATAAATAATTTGTTAAAATATTTACTCAAAACTTATTGGATAAAAATTAAAATGATTATTAATTATTTAAGAAATATTAATTCGATTTATTTATTAAAAATTATAAAGAAAATTAATTAACTTATTTAAATTCTACAATTATTTTAAATTAGAAATAAATTTAAACATTACAAATTTTAGATAATAAGAATTAAAATATTAATCATCCATCTGGGTAGGAGAGACACAACTTCAAATCAACATACAACCTTCAAACACAAAACATCAAACATTCAAAATATTCCTCACATCCTCCTCGATTTAAAGGGCTTTAGCCATTCAACATTTCTAATAAAAATTCTTCTATCTTCAAGCTGTAACTCATAGCTTCTTTTATGAATTCTTTTCACCATTGTGGCGGGACCCATGTAACGGTCATCTGCATTAGATACATTTTCCTTCTTAATCAATACTTTGTCTCCGACTTCGAAAATTCTTCTTGTCTATATTTTTTGTTCAACTGCTTTTAGATCTTTGTTATCTTCGTAATTGTTTTCCACCAATGTCTCAGTTTTCTTTCAAATACTATCTTGGCCGGTGACATGCCTGTCGTAACTTGTACACTACTATTTAACATAAACTTGACTTCTTATAAGACTTCTGTCCAATCTCCATTATATCCATCCTTCATTCTAATATTCAAAGCATCGTTGATGGTGCGAATCTGTCTTTCCACGACTCCATTTGTATTATGATGATGTGAACTCGATTAGAATACCTCAACTTAAAATTTTTCACCATGTCTTTGAACAAAGCCGATTCAGATGTTTTTCCTCTGACTTCATGGATTTATTTTGGTGGTCAAAATTTCCATATCCATCTATTCAAAAACAATTTTTAAACTGTTTTTAATCTTGACTAGCCACTGCATTCAGGCTAATATATCTACCAAACTGGTCAATTATTGCAAATATATATTGATATCCATTTATATTTCTTTTGAATGGTCCACAAAAATCAATGTATATTTTCTGGAAAGGTTCATCCGCTAATTGCTTTGTATGCTTTTCTTTCGCTTTGGTTGTTAGTCTTCCTTTTCTAACAATTTATACAGCTTTGAACAATTTCTTTTATAAATTCTCTCATATTTTACATGTCGAAATCATCTCGGAGGTAGTTATAGACCCTTTTACTAAATGCATGACTCACTAGTTTGTTCATTTCTTCAATAAAATTTGCTTGCTCTGCCTTTGGGATCCAGTATTTATTATCTTGATTTATGACGATATCATTCTTTAATGCCCATTTTCTTGTTCTGTCTTTACTTATATCCTCGAATATCTGTTTTATTTCATTATTATTCTTCTGCTATATAAAACCATCTGATTCTTCGCTTAATGACAGTATTCTTGTTTTAATCTTTCCTTTCTTGGCCTCTTCATGCATTGTTTGACACAGATTGCACAATTCACACGAATTTCTTGACATTGCATCAGCATTTAAATGTTTTTCACCTTTTCGATTTTCCATTTTCATGTCAAGACTACTCAGAAAATTTATCTATGTTTGGAACTGTGGTGTAATATTGTTCTTTGTAGTCATCCTAAACGTAATAGCTTTATGATCCATTCGCAACAAAAATCTTTTTCCATACAAGAAATGTTTAAAATTCTGTGTGAAATAATAAATTACAAGTAGTTCTTTCCTTGTAATGCAATAGTTCATGTTTATTCATCTTACGTGATCCATACACAATCACCCTTTCTCTTCCAAATTCGTCTTTCTGTGATAACACCGCCCCTATTGTATCAAAACTTGCATCTGTATCAAGTTTGAAGTCTTTGGCAAAATCAGGATATGCCAGAATTGGAGTTTTAATCATTCTTTCTTTTAGTTTTTGAAAAGCTTTATCATATTCTTTTGTCCAAATCAGTTTCTTATCCTTATTTTTACCACATAAACCTTTCAATACTTTTGTATATCTTGTGTAATCCGTTATAAATTTTCGGTAGTAATTTGTGTCGTGTTCCCTCCTCTAGACAACATTTTCGTGGACTATGAGCCCCCATCTGCTTTTTGAGTTAAATGATAGGTATCCCTTAGTCTATAATCTTTGTTGGGGTCCTTTTTCCGGTCTCTATCACTCTCAGGTGAGCTCCTATGGCCTTTTCGGGGTTTTGGTTTTAATTATTGGGTTGGCCAAAAAGTCATTGAGTTTTTGAGTACGTCCTAATAAAAAGCTTGAAAATATAAAACGATGTGATAAAATTTAAATTCATTTATATATTCTGAAACCTTAATTTTTAGACTATGTTTATACAAAATATTAATTGATTTTTTTTAATTTATTACTTTACCGTCAATTCGAAATGGAAAATCAAAATGAGCATATTCGTCATGTTTTGTTGCATTATTTTCTCAAAGGGAAAACCACTGTGCAATCATCCGTAGACAACAGCTAGATGCTCCGAACTAAAATCATTCATTGGAGCATCACCTCACACTCATTGTCAGTCCTCAGCTGACGCAACTGCCGCTTATTCTGTGTTATTTACAGCTACTGCATTTGATGTCAGTTGCTTCTATTGGTCTGTGTTGTGCTTACTCCACGTTGTGGTACAATATTTCACATTGGAGATTATGTACAATTTTCTCAAGTTCTTTAGAGTCGTCTCAGAGATCTTGAGAATCTGTAGGACAGTGTCATTCTCTCCTGGTCAGGAACCTAAGCAGCCTACTAAGACGGCACCAAGTCTGACTGTCCATCATTTATGGTTAACTTCGGCTGCTACTGTGAGCTGCTTATATTTCTTGTCGTTCTCTTTTTGTGCATTTTTAGATCATAAATTAGTCAATGGTCTGATGATGACTATTGATCTGCCAAATATATTGTCATCAAAATATTTTAAAATGAATGCGTTTCAATTTTATTAGAAAATTTGTATCTGGACAAAAAAAGTTTAATAATTTTTTACTTAAAGATATTTATTTCCTCTCTTTTTTTTATATTTTTCATTATCAGATTTGCATATTTGATTCACACCTAAATTATTAAATTTTATTTAACATGATATTTTATTTCATTTCTAAATTTGTGTTTCATTGAACTTAAATCCGTTTTAGATAGAATAGAATATTTAATTTAAATGAAAACTGAATCTGTTTTATCCAATATTGTGTTTTTTTTCAATTTTTATAATTTTCGTATTAAAATGATTGAACGATTTTACCCTCTATCGAAGGAAAGGTCAAGAGTGTACTTTACTGTAAACTTTAAGGTTATTCAGAAAATCCTAAAATCTAAGTGATTAAATTGATTTTTAAATCTAATATTTTAAATTAAATTAGAAAAATGATGATTCAGTTGAATAAAAAAATATAAATGAGTTCCAAAATTTCATAGTTCATTCCAAATATAATATTTTAATTGTTTTTTTATTTTTTTAATTATACTTATTGAAATAATAATCGATTATTTGGTCTAAATAATTCAGTTTTGAAGAGTCATAGTAATAAATCATATCGTGCATATTATATTCCTACAAATAATTATACTTAATTACATGAATAATTCATTCTTTTCTAAATATTATATTTTATGCAATAAAACGCGCAATGTATGGTTCAAAAGTGTGTTATAAATCAAAAGCTACTTGCGATGTAATACGAATAAAGTACAGATAGAATAGAAGAGTAAAGTGTTTCCTGATCAATGTAGTTTCTTGGTCAACTCTTTGATTGAGACAATAGGAGAAAAATGAGCATTCTACACCCCCCGGGGGTAGCCAGTTGCCATGGCAACGGTCGTGGTTACCATAGCAACAGTTCCGGGTCACGTGGAAACGCTTCTGATTGGTTCTTGGTACCCTAGCCTACGCAGCAACGGTTGCGATCACACCAAAACGCTTCTGATTTGTCAGTAATCCGCTAGCAACAGTCGCGATCACCCTAGCCGTAGGCAGCAACGGTCCCAGTTCACTTGGTAACGGTAACAAAGGTCTTAGTTACCATATAAACGGTAACCAAGGGAGGTTTTTCATTAGCAACAGATACAGTGAGTCAAGGCGGTTTTAACCATGGTAATGGTTACCGTATCCATAGCAACCGTGACCCTTTCCCTAGCAACCGTAGAAAAAAGTTCTAATCGATCACTGCACTGTGCCCAGATGTGCTAATCGATATTTTTAAAGTGCTAATCAATAGTACACATTGTGCCGCACATTTCTAATATGCTAGCACAGTGCTTTTAAGGTTGCACATGTGCAAAAGTGTAAAAATCAATACATAAAATTTTTCAAAAGTGCTAGTGTCAAAAATCGATATCATGTGTTTGATGCACATTTTGATTCTCTATCTGAATGTGCAATTAGAAATTTCATATATTGATTACTTTTCCCTATAATTAACATAATGTGCAAATTTACACAGAATGCACATCGATTTTACAGGTACAAAGAAGCAGAATATCAAAAGAGTACTGATGCACTTGAAACCCTAGGGAGTAACCCATATACGTAAATTCAGATTCCATATCAGCATTTTCGAAAAAGTGCTGATATATCATTGGCTAGTGCTTTTTTCGAACATTTCTGAAATTCTCATAAAAGTGCTTAAAAATCTATTTTTTCGTATATATAAGACCCCATGTGTTATATGTGTGAGATGTTTACCATCAAACAATACCTCATGTATCTCCTAATGTACACAAGTATAATCACAAGTACCATGGTTACCGTATCCAAGATACATAACCTTTTATTTTACATGTAAAAACTATATGTAAAAACTCCTATGGTACTTAAAACGTGCATAGACATTATACATAACTTCTGCATAATCATCTAATGTACCTGAGCCTAGGCATCAGCCATCATGTCAACGTATTGCACTCATCATGTCAACATCATAGTTAACATTTTATAGTATATATCAATATTATATATAACAAAAGTTGTTGTTTACAAGTTTATGAATAAAGACATGTATAACATGCTATTTTCAAACACAAGATTTTGAATGAAGATAAAACAATATATTTGAAGCACAACTTACATAGTTGTAAACAAAATATAGTCAAAAACACGTGTAACAAAATCCTTATGGTTTAAATCTCTCAAACCGATGATTACAATTTTCCAAGAACCAAAAACATTTACACATATTGAATTGAAACAATTTCAGGTTCATAATGATTCGGAGTAGTCTTTTTCAAAGCATTGATATTTATGGGCTCACCATAATCACACGTCACAGTAATAGATTGTATATTGACTGGTTTGGATGGTATAAAGATGTTACAGGGAGTTTATATTGCGGTAGAGGGGGATGTGACGTTTGGATTTGAACAGAAGGCAGCAAGAGTCGTAAATGTATGTAATGTTGATGTTAACGTACAGAGTGATGGTAGGAAAGACGACAAGATTGATATGCTTCGAGAATGTGATAAGAATGTTTGGAAAGCAGCAGTATAACCAAGGATTTTAGATAAAGATTTTGATGCATGGTTCGACGGAAAAAGGTGGGTTGTCAGGTACCGATTGATTGAACCAGTTGGATGGATTGTTTTAAAAAATAACGTATCCATGCATCCAGTTAAACAACAGACTCAAATGGATTTTAATGAGGAAGTTAAGAGATGGATTAAAGAAGGTTGGCTGCAAGAGTGTAGTTCGCACAAAGGAGGGATAGTTCCGTTGATGGCTGTTGTTCAGTCGAGTAAAGGTAAGGTTAGACCAGTGTTAGATTTTAGAGAATTAAATGAATTTGTGTCGAATCACTCTGCAGAAAGCGACGTTGGTGGTGAAAAGCTTATGAGGTGGCGGTGGATGGGATCGAATCTGTGCATCATTGATATAAAGACGACATACATGCAACTGCACGTATCGTGAGAATTGTGTAAGTTTCAGGTTGTTCGTTACAAAGGATGTGTGTATACGTTAACTCGCTTTGGGTTTGGGCTAAATGTGGCGCCAAAAAGCATGCGGCAGTAATCAAGTTTGTGTTAAAAAGTAACTCCGTTGTGGAAAATGCTACACATTCATATGTAGATGATATTATTGTAGATTTGAATAAAGTTAGTAGTCAGGAAGTGTTGAGGGTGCTTGAAGATTTTGGATTGGAAGCTAAACCGGATGAGCCATTGTGTGGAGGACGGGTTCTGGGATTTTGAGTTTTCAAAGAAAAGGGAGTGATAAAATGGAAACGGGATAATACCGTGCAGGAATTGAGCGATGAAATGATAAAGAGGCAAGTGTTCTCATGGTGTTGGAGGCGATTCGACATTTTCCTGTTGCCGGATGGTTGAGAACAGCATGTAGTACAGTGAAGCGAATGGTGGACGGATTGAATTGGGACGAACAGATAGATAAAACTAGTGCTGGAATGTTGATGGGCATTAAAAAACGGTAAGATGTATGTAATCCGGTTGGGGGAGTGTGGAGTGTTTCGAAGTCAAAAAAGGGTCACGTTTGGTGTGATGCAAACAGTCTTGCAATTAGTGTGTATCTAGAAGTTGATCATGTCTTAGTCGAAGATAACTGCTGGTTTCGGAAAAAAGAGGATGTGTGCCACATTAATTTAGCGGAATTAGAAGCGGTGGTAACCGGAATAAATATGGCACTGACATGGAATGTTACTGAGGTGGAAATCTTGCGCGATTCGACGACGGTTTGCACATGGATCCAGTCAATTACGTTGAGGGAAAAACGGGCACAGGTGCATGGGTTGTCGGAGATGTTGGTCAGAAGGCGGTTGTTCTTATTAGACAGATTATTGAGTGAATATGGAATGTTGTTATCGATTTCGCTGGTAAAATCAAATGAGAATAAAGCTGATATTCTAACCAGGGTTCCGTCAAGCTGGTTCAAGCATGAAAAATGCATGATGTTAGCTAGTCCTGGGAAAGTGCCTACTATGGAAGAAGTGAAAGCCATTCATGCAGTTCATCATTTTGGGGTGAATAGAACACTTTTGAAGTTAAACAGATTTATGGAACGGCAGATGAGAGTTTAGTGACCAAGGTGGTGGCAGAGTACACGCAGTGTTTGTCCATTGATCCATGTGCCGTGCAATGGCCTAGAGTTGAGTTGGAAGTAACCCGAATTTGGCAACGCCTAGTGTGTGACATTACACATTTTGGTGGAGAGATTTTCTTTACAAGCATTGATTGTGGACCGAGTCGTTTCACAATCTGAAAACGAGTAGAAAATGAAAGCGCAATTATCATCGCGGAATTATTGATGAAAATTATTTAGAGAGAGAGGACCCCCAGACGAGTTTTTATGTGATAACGGAAAAAGTTTCCGGTCACAGGCGTTACAGGAATTGTGTAGAGCGTGGAATGTATCGATGATATATCGATGTGCATTTCGCCGGTCAGGAAACAGTATCGTCGAGAGGAACCATCATACTATTAAAAGGATGGCTGCGAGATCTGGGAGACATGTGCTAGAGATGGTGTATTATTATAACTTGATACAAAACAAGGGGCTGAGGAGCGATTCAGTTCCTAGCAATAGTGTTTTTACGTATGAATGGCGGTTTCCGACAATGAAATTATCGAATGAACAACAAAACAAGACCGCTTTTGTGCCTGTGGATAAAGTGCTTGTAAAACCGGCTGATGCATGATGCACGTCTTAATGGACAAAGGGGGTGGTATCTTGGGTCAACTCTAAGATGTCAGTTGATGTGGACGGGATTCCAAGACACGTGGCTGATTTGAGACGGATCCCAGTAGAAACAGAGTTGAATACGACGATTGCAATCGAGAAGCGTGGAGATAGTTTTGATTTAGCGGATACTGAAATGCCGAGTGACGAGGAGATTAGCGAGCCAGTTTCGAGGTTAGTAGAAGGCCGGCCAAGGAGAGCGCGTCGCGTCCCCGGATGGTTCAGTGACTTCGAAATGGATGATGATGACATCACGGGGGCATGTGATGAAGAGAATAATTGAATGAAAATGGACGGAAAATTATATATCATTTCTTAACTGAAGTGGAACTACGGCGTAATTTAAAGTGCAATTGTCAGTGAAATTCAATATATATATTTATCTTTAGTTGGTCTTAATTATTTCTCAATTATATTGAGGCTAATGTTTTTTAAAAACGCAAATGCAATTAAGTATTTTTTCATTTAGTTTTTATATTAATATAGACTTTGTAATTCTGTTTTTTTAACTTTCAGTTTAATTTCTTGTGAAAGACGATTACGGAACATTTATATTTCGTATTGTACAAACCTGCTTCACTCAACAATTCTTTAGAAAATAATTGTCAGTGAATATAATTGAAGATCTTAATTCGATGCTGGTATAATCAATTTATTAATCACAAGACATTAGATTTTTCTCAATAGATTCGTAAACCATCTTCGAAAAGTAACTTATTATTTTATGAACCTCACATAATTATTATTATCGAACAATTTCTTGTCTTCGTGATCTTATAATGTTTTCATTACTCATTCTTAGTTCTGGTTGATATCGGTTATTGTAATATAATTATTTATATTAATTTATTTTTGTTATTTATTTACATAGTTAAAGTGAGTTTATTGGTAGCGTAAGAGATCCATATCAGTCAGCTTACTTTACAAGTATCATTCAAATATCAAACGAATATCTGTTTTTACCACGTTTTTATTAGCTTGCTTTCTTGTCTGGAACAAATCTTGCGATTGATTTTTCGACCACTTTCAGTCATCCAATTGAGCTGAATTTTTTTATGCAGGCTTGCTTCCGATG